>BSBM01000091.1:18292500-18582500 GCA_027924585.1 Larix kaempferi
GAGCTGAGCTCTTGATTGGTTGCCATGGCTACAGGGGTACTTCTCTGCAATTACTATCAAAGTGAAAGGAAGTTTTCAGGGTTTCATCATTGTTTACAGTGATGCGAACACCAGTTGTCTCAGTTGTTGAGCGAGCAACGCTCATAACGTTTTCATTTTCTCTGCTATAGGTAATCAAAGGTTTCGACTGAGACTCTTTTAAAATTTTTAAGTTATTGTTTAAGGTTTCAGTATAAGACATAGTCTAACTACCTTGCATTCTTTGGCAGGGGTTTCTATCTGCTCTCTGTTCTCTTCTCAGGGTTCGGCATTCAACACTACTGATTTCAAAGGCGAACCCCAGTGGTTTAACATCATGGTAAGCCCTGGTTTCTCCACGAGCCTCCTCTGGAAATGTAATACCAGCGTTGTTGTAATACTATGTTGAAAACCTTTGGCATGCGAATAGTTTGTATATTATGGACTTGGGTTTATACCTGCGTTTGAATATAAGCTACGGCATCGTTGATCAATTCAGTTTGTGTTTATGTCTCTATCGAGACTATTGGTTACTTGTTTCTTGACTTCTTAATGTAATTTCGGCTTGAAGCCCTTGGTTGAATATTAGTCACTGTGAGGATTTATAAATAATGTTCCAGTTATAAAGAACTTCGTAGGCTATCCAATGTGTTTTAGTAAATGATTTTGGAAATAATATTATTGTTTATGTTTTAAGCTTTCCGGCGTTTGTATTTTGAATACGACTTCCAAAATAGTGGTTTGATAGTTAAAGGATGGAAGCATAAAGCTTTAGTCCAAACCCTGACTTGGAATCTGCGTTTTAACTTGTAATTCTGTGTTGGTTTTGAAATGTTTATGGTTTCATTACGTCACCGGGGTTAAAACCCTATACCCTGTCATTTGTTTTATATATATATAATTTGACTGGGTGAACTCATTCTTGAGACTCAAACCCTTGTCTTTCAAATTAATTGTTCCTTTTATATGATGTGGATAAAGCATCTACTAGGTGCCATCGAGATCGTCTTGTAACACTACAATGTTTTATTGATTGCAATAGCTACTCTTTGACTTGGTTTAGGATTAGTTACTGGGTACTGAGCCCGTCTGTATTTTAAATTGTTGGGCAGAACCCTGGGTTGTGTAATCTGATTCAAAATAATTCTTTGAACCTTAGGGTGAGCCTTACGGGTCTCGAACCCTTGATGCAAGATTGCAATGATTCTGCTATTTAATAATTTATGCTATTCGTTTTATTATTAAAGTGTTCACTTATTTATTACAATTCAAATTTTAAATGTTTTTAATACAGTATTCGATACTTGAGAGTAGTTGGTGTCTATAGGGTTTGACTCACGGTTTAGTCGACAAGCTAAATGTAAAATGTGTGACGGTATGAATAGTATCAACATAATTCAAAGTATAGTTTGCATAGGTGAATGAATATTCCAGAACTCTGTTTTCGATTTGGTATAATACTTTGTTTATGAAGCCCGAACCCTGTAGGGTATATGTAGGTATATTTTATTGTTTAAATCCTATACTTTTCAATGCTTCTATAAGGTAGATAAATCATTGTACATTAAGCTTGATTATTTTATAATGATTCTGTAAAGACTCGATAAGATTTTGTTTGGAAACTGCATACAATGATAGTATAATAATTACTCTTCTTATATAAATGAGTTCTGTATTATTTTGATAATGCAATTATGTCTAGTTTATGCATTTTATATCCTGACTATAAAAAAAATGTTCTTATTTTTTTCAAAAATGATTCATGTATAGTTTGATAGTAAAGATAATGCTTATGTTTTATAAGATATGTAATTAATGCATAATTTAGGGTGTATGTTTGCATTACTATGCAAAACCCTATATGAACTCTACTATTTAGTTATAATAAACAAGTATATATACTAAATATGTAAATACTACGATAAACAATATTTACGATACTCTCTTTTGTTCCGTGTTACTTGTTTTCTATTGAAATCTACTATTTTAAAAGTAGATAGAGATAGCCTCTGGAACTACTAAGTTTTGCATGTTACAGTAAGGATTTTATAAGACATCATTACTTAGTATTAAATTCGAAGATCATTAATCTAATCACAGCATGACATTCATTTCTTTAATCTATGTTAATTAAACCCTTCCTATACTAGAATACATCATTCTAGGGTGAAAGGAAAAATACAGGAATAATTTATTCATCAATCTATATCATCTATTCATTCAATTTATAGAAATAATTTATCAGTTCACAAATCAGTCATTTAGAACAGCTAACTGATATCTAAGATACATTGAAAACTATGATACATATTCATATAGTTTATATAATAATATTAACACTTTAAAAATAAATAACACAGAAATAAATAGAAGATGATAACTTGATAGGGTGGACAAACACCCAAAGAGGACCGTTCCTCGCAACCTTCTCGAGAAAGCAACCAATATCACTTGCTTTTGGACCCCAAGCTTGTCCACTAAACCACCAGGACAAATAACCGTATAGAAGCAAGACACTCAGGTTATACTTTAGCAATAAAAAAGACTTGCATACAAACCACTCATATGCACTTCAGCAATCATGAAGACTTGCATACATAGATCTACCTCTGCACTCAGCAGGAATAAGACATCTTACTTTGTAAGTCATTACTTAGCATCCCCTCATCGAATCTATTATGGGCTCAGTTCTAACACCATAAGGAAAAGTTCTCTTGTTAGAGAATATGTGAGCTCCTGCTCAAATTCGATGGCTATCTAAAGATTCCCTAGGTCTTTAGTGGTCAGTTTGCATTCAATGGGCCATCATCTCAGTTCCACCTTCCTTGGGGAACATGACGACATTTTTAGGGTAGTTGTCCCATAACAACATCTAGTAAATGAGTTCAGATGCTGCCACTTGTCTACTTCCTTCTATACCAGATTTCATTCCTCCTAGTGGGTCAGTGAACACTCTTTCAACAGTCTCTTTGGGTGAGTGTCTCCTATTTTAATTTATTAAATAATAATATTATTCATTTACAGGCATCCTTGACCATCCTTGGTCATTTAATACAAAACTTTACAATAAAAGTTAAAGTAATGTTTTTCCACAAACATAAAATGTTTCAAGTACTAGGTAGGTTACATGCTAGCACACGCCCAAATGGAGATTCACAACATGGTTTCATTCCTAGGATTTATTCTGTGGATTTGTGATTTGAATTCATGCTCAAGTCCAACATGGCAGCCTCCAGGTCATGATCAAACGATTCCAACTAAAAATGCATGCCATATAAGAACACATTTATTTGCATCGCGATTTACGGGCAGATAGAGAAGAATCTCAAAAATTTGGGACATGGGTTTTGTTCGTAATGGCCTCAATTACCTAATGTGAGAAAATTGCCAAACAAAGCAACGGTTTGAGCTATATATATAGTTCTCTAAACGTGTAATTCCCATATTTGCAGTTACGACCGTGTTTCAAATTAGCAAATTTGTTGAAACACATCACAAGTTGGGGATTTGGTTTCTCATTCTTCCGAGAGAATTTTATGTATAAATATGTAATCATTATGATGTATTGGGGGAGGATAGAAAGAAATATTATGCTGTATAATTTGATCCTGACTCTATTGTGATAATTTCATTCTGATAATACATGCTAACAGTTTCTTAATTCTGGAGTTGTAGATTTTCATTGTGGAGATCCAGCTCTGCTTAGTGGAGGAAGGGCCCTCTTCCCTGAGAAGATGTTGATAGTGTTTATTGTAGTTGTGTAGATTTTTTTATCATTTAGTTCATGCTTTCTTTCATTGATAGATTTATAGTTGTTGTTATTCATATTAATTTATTTTGATAGATCGTTAGCCAACATAGAACTTATTTTAGATTTATGTAATTAGATTTTGCTTCATAAGAATTGATTTTGTTTGAAGTGTGATTAGATTCTTTATTTCATGTTTATGATATGTTTAAGTTCATATTACCATACGCTGATGTATTCTTGACATCGTTATATAATTTAAACCACTACATGTTTTAAACCATGTACATTGTCCAATCATCATCATGCTTTATCGAAAAAAATCCCATTTCGACCATCAACGTCGACACCATCCTCCCCATTCCCATGTTGTCATCGTCTCCATCCTTATCATCCCCATTGTCACTATCATGGAAATCAAATGCGATCCCCATTACAATTTTCACCATCAATGTTACCATCATTCTCCTCATTCCCACGTTCTCACCACCACCATCCTCATCATTCTCATCACCACCATCAAACACCCTTGAAGGCTCATGCTTGAAGGGATAAAGTCACTTTAATGTTCGTGTTCTTGTTTGAATTAATCCCTAAGTATGCCTTCCAAGACTAACTTTAGCAAAAGTATTTTTATCATGTGTTGGTCACCCACATGTCCCATTTTCTTTTGTAAACTCTCCCTATTAGTGTGTATTTTGCATGTATTCAATCAAAGGAAGATTTTTTTCACAAAATTGTAATTTCAGGCAAAGTAAAAATTTATTAACTAAAAAAAATTGAAGACTTGACTAAAAGACATAGTTAAAAAAAATCAGTTGTTCTCCTCCAAGTGCTTCAAAGATGACTTAAAAAGATACTTTCAACTCCAGAATTCATGTATGCTATGTGGATCTACTCACATGCAATACAAATACATATGTGGCTCTAGTTTCATGTAACCCAACCCAAGTCACAAAACTTCAAATAGAACAAGACACCCACCATAATTAATTTCAACAGGTATCTCACCCATCCAGCAATTAATCATTCAGGAATTTCTCTCAACCATATGCAACACAAGATTCAAACTTTTCCTTCTCTCCTAACGAGTCCCTCATGAAATCCATCCCTTCCAGTGCTCTAGTGTGAGAATGAACAATATGATCCAATGACCGGACTCTATGAACCTAGAGTGGTAGACTATTGTCTCAATAATATGACCACTAGTTTTCTTATATCCACCCTTGTTAAATTTTAGAAACTTGTCAAGCAAAAACACCCTATTTGAATTATTGTTAAACTTGCTCAAGCATAAATGTATGTGAGATAATTGAGAACCCCAAGTAACAGGCCTCAAAAAGGGAAATTCCAAGTAATTTTGAGAAAGTGGCAAATTAGGTTCAAAGTAAGGCATCTTGTTCTAACACTACTTGGCCACTGGTCTAGTAGAAGATATGGAGGGTGGAGCTAACACCTAACATGATTTTGGATGCTAGCAATAGAGTTGTATTTCCATGTACTTGTGTGATGTAACATGGCTACGGTATTCAAACCCTAAGAAATACAATCATGCTAGTGGCGAGACCCTGAATGACATAAGCTTCTTGTTGAATCCAATTAGGACTTCCTACCTATCCTTTAGATTATAGGGTGCCTTAGGGAACCCTACGACTTAAATGTTAGGGATCATAAAGAAATAACCAGTGGAGAAGGTAAGGGTAAGAGATACATCTTAGATGATCTTGGAGATATTTCTCTTATGTGATGCTAGAGTCTAAAACCTATGGTTTGAGGATTGTAATACCAGGATGGACATGTATAATTGGATTCTATAAGTTGACTTCTGTAGTTGTAAAGCCTGCCTCAGTACATTGAATGACCATAGAATGGAGGACAATTGTCAAGTGACCTGGATGAATAAAATTTAGTAAAAGGGTCCTTTAAATATTTGAAATGTTTGAACGATTGAAGAACAACTGATGATTTACATGATGACAAATGATAAATGAAAATGACGCAGTGAACGAAACTTATAGAAATGGATACTTTGCTTAATAAATGAATGCATACTCTGCTTAATGATTAGCGATATTATGAAGTATATGATGTGTATGAACGAAATGTATGTGTTGCTTAATTATTGGTAGATTTACAAAATGAATGATGATTGAATGTTGTATATGATCGAATGAATGAAAGGTTATGAAATGAAAATGATTGAATGATATATGCTATATGAACTGAGAAATAATGAAATGAAAATGATTGAATGATATATGCTAGACAGACTGAGAAATAATGAGATGAAAATGATTGAACGATATATGCTCGACTGACTGGGAGATTATGAAACGAAAATGATTGAATGATATATGCTCGACTAACTGAAAGATTATGAAATGGAAGTGATTGAATGATAAATATGCTTGAGTGACCAAGATCATATGATGATGTATCCCATAAATGCAATGAAGTATTTTTATAGTGCAGTGCTACTGATATGTGCCTTGAGTGTGTGTAGGCATGGGTAAAACGATTTACCAACTAACTCACAGTGGAAAAACAAGGGTCAAAAGAATGAGAAACATACATAAGGGTACAACAACAGACTGTCGTCCCTGAATTAGCGCTCCACGCACGGGTCAAAAGCAGGCTATCTCACCCAGGGAAGCGTGTTCCATATGGGTGAGGCCACAACGACTAGGTCATGTACGATCAGTTGAGGGGCGCGCAATAAGGAGAACCTTATCCTTCAGCCGCACTTAGTCTGCAAGGAAGTGTAGTCGAGAGATCGCGGTAACGATTCCTCGATTCCTACACAGTACTTCCCATAAGAGGAAAAGAAAAGAAAGTCAGAAAAACCCGACGATGTGCTACTTAGATAATTAAGGAAAGAAAGACAGAAGGACACGATGATGTGGTACCGAGAGGAGAAGAAAAGAAAGTCAGAAGGACCTGACGATGTGGTACCAAGATGAATAAAGAAAATAAATCCAAACAAACACCCATGTACTCGATGTATAGAAATTGCAGTAAATTAGTTAGGCATGAAGGAACAAATTGTAATGATGTACTTGGCATATAGAATTGCATTAAATTAATTATGCATGAAAACACTATTTGTAATTATGTATTTGGCATACATAAATTGCACAAGACTAATTGTGCATGAAATAATTATTTGTAATTAAATACTTGAGAATAAATAAATACAGAGCAAAAGATAGACTACGAGTCATTAACTAGTCAACCTCACATGCACCCACTAAATTAGGGATTAGAAAATTGACTAGGGAGACAACAAAGAGATAATTAATGGATTTAGGTGCACACTGATGTGAGAGTAACACTTGTTGCATGAGGATAAATAATAATGAATTATTAAATTAAAGATTATTTTGCATCGAAAGACACATGTCATGGAAGTTTTGGTTATAAAAGAAAGGGAGCAGAAGGAGATGCTCTCTCTTTCTCCCTAGTTTTGGATGAGTAGCGTCATAGAGATTTGATGAAAGTGTGGTTCCTTGGAGTTGGGTTGACAACTTGACTGGGAATTGGGAGATCCATGGCTTGTATGTTCTTCGACCCCAAACAGCTTGGGGGTTAGGGGAAAAGACGAGTATCCCTGATATGGTAGGGAGGTCAACCGAGGGGTCTTCAATAAATCGTCAAAGGCTGGGAGTTGATCAGAAAACAACGACTCCTCCTCAAGTAGAAGATTCAGCTTAGAGTACAGGTTCTATGTTTATGTGTTTACTTGTAAATTGTTGAATTTATTGATGTTTATTATTGATCATGAACTTTAATGATTATTTTATGTTTTTAAGTTTTGTAAAATTGTTCTGAGTAGGGACCCGGAAAAATGAAGTCCCTACATTTGGTATGAGAGTTGGTCGAGCCTTGAGGGGACCAGACTCAATTTATTAAGATTTGAAATGGTGTATGAATTCTGGTTAGTTAACAAGATCTGCGAATTCCCTTGTTAGATGCAATACTACTTCTGTGAAAAACGAACTAGACATATATATATAACAAAGGAAATAGTATGCGACCTGTACGATGACTTTTGGTTATTCTAACTACGATTTCTTGCTTTTATGAGTTTATTTCTGTATAGAACTTTTAATTTTAAAGGACAGTCGGATCTACGATTTCTTGTTGATATGAGTTTATTTCAGAATAGAAGCTTTTAATTCAAAAGGATTGCGGGATCCACGAATCCTTGTGTTAAATGTGAGTTCATCTCTGTGTATAATCTTTTATTTTTAATCTTGAATTTATATCCTGAGATCTAATTATAAATTAATTCATATGATAACGTGATAGGCCCTACGTTGGCATCTCTGTATGTAGATCGAGCAGCCTTAATCTCAGCGTTTATTATGTTTAAAGTTGAACTAATTTATGACATTTTGTGAAAATTTGATCTCTATTTATATTTTACTGTGTACAACGGAGATGATCCTGACCTCCCTTAACGATTCACGGATTGTGAGAATTGGGTTTCTGCCCTGTCCGTGCTGCATGTATAACTCGGTCTATATCTTATACATATCTCGAACCCTATTGGATCTCTGCAATCGATTAACCCAGAACTATATTGACTGTATTTAAAATCTCTACCATCGCTTAGCATATGACCTTTTCGGTGATGATGATTTAAGGACTATGAGGACTTGTATATGAGTATGTTTATGAGGACTTGTATATGAGTATGTTTGTAAAAGTCCATTTAGACAAGAATCTGCCCAATAAATTCGTGCTATAAATTCGTGCTTAAGAAGAGTGTTTTTCCCACTAAAGCTGATACGAGGCTGTATACTGCACCACAACATAATTTACGAGGCTGTGTACTGCACCACAGCATTATTAGAATACGGTGTTCTCCTATTGCTATAAATTCAGTCCAACAGATGACTTTGCAACGGTACTATTCTTAGATTTATGAGAGAAGGATCACTAGCGAGTTAAGTAGCATCAGGACAGACCGCTGTTATGACAGTGTTACCTTTCGCCCAGATCAGTTAATGGTCAGAACAGTTCGACTCTTAGTCGATTAGTTGAGGTTGAGTTTCCCATTTTATGTCAGTAGCATAGATTCATTTTAAATCTGTATCTATCAAGCACCCAGAGGAATCCAATTTCTTGAGGTGTATTTCTTTTTTTAAATTTAAACTTAAGAAATTTGATCTCTTTTGATTGATAGATCCGGGTTTAAGTTTTAAGTTTTTATTTTATAAATGAACGTCTATTTTTAATTACTTTTCATAATATTTTATTTTATAAACCAACATGGATTTTTTTAAATACTTTCCATAATTTTTTATTTTATAAGCCGACATGAATTTTTTTAATTATTTTGTTAATAACAAATTCAATGCAATTACAAGTATTAATTAAGCTTCCTATAACTGCTTTGTTTTCTTCACACCTAACACCTAGATCAACCAAATGTAAAGTGCACATTAATGGCTGCGAGTGGTAAGAAGTTGTAAGAAGTTGAAAAAAAAAATAGGGGTATATATATAGAAGTGGTCGAGGAAGAGAATTGGAATAGGTTATATTTCAATACATTAACGGTGGTAAGACTTTGGTAGTACCGTATACATACGGTACAGATTGTGGTAAAAAGTATGGAATATGTTGTGTTAATGGTAGCTTAGGTAAAAGTATGAAATAGAACACGTAGACGAAATAAAAATATGTTGATAATATTTGAGATATATTATCCATTAGAATGCTTGTCAAGTAGTCATTTTCCCTAATTAAAAGCGAGTGAAAAAGATTTAATTAAAAGCGAGTGAAAAAGATTTGGTATGTATGTTATGTTCATTATGAGAAGTTCTAGTAAACACTTAGTTAGGTCAAGAAAAAGAAATGACTTACGAAAAAGAAGAACAGTTTGGGATAAAAGAAAATTGATAACAAAACAAAATGAATGAAGAAAGAAAATAAATGAAAAAAAAGGTTGTGTATTTAATTATTCCCTTTATATTGTTATGGTGAACTGAAAGTGATAAATGTCAACTATGTCGTAAAGGTAACTTTGAATTAAAATAAGAAATGGATATGTATTACTCCATTTATATTGATATTGTGATCTTAAGTGATCAAGTGAAATGCTTTAAATTTATACTATATTCAAATGCATTGCATTAGAAAAGAATAGTGTAACATGTTTATAGTTTAGACTTTATATCCATATGGAAATTTGGATAAGAGTTATGTTGATTAGGTATTAAATTGAAATACTTTATTTTTATAAAATATTCAATTGAAATGCCTGAGAAAAAAATAGTATGATGATCGTAGAACAAAATTTATATTCATATGCAAATTGAATGCAAAAAAAATAAGGATTTTATGGATTAATGCATTGGAATGCATTACTTTTAAGCCATTTTCAGGTGGAATCCATTAGAAAAGTATAGTTCATATTATGATCAAGGTTCATATAAATTAAATCTAAATAACATGTTATGTTTGTACATTTTAATCGAAGAATGTTTAGGAAGTTAGGTTAGGTTCTAATTTGTATGTTGACCAAAGTGCATTCTATAGTTATGACTATGCTTGAAAGATTTGAGGTTCATAGTTATAAGGGTGATTTTGGAACTAACAAAGCTTTGGTGATTTAGAACCACCATTCAAAAAAATAAAAATAAAAATAAATGGTCACTACAATCGACCTCTACATACCTTAAGAGACCCTACTAAGAACGCTACATTTGGTAGCCGCAATTATTAAATTTAAATTCCATAGAAACTTATGGAAAAATTTTGAATTAAAGTTAAGGGATATTGACAGATTGTCGAGGGGGTGAGACGAACTTAGAAGTTGGAAAAAAAGATATTGATTTTACTAGCATGAGGAGCTGAGCCGAACGAAGCTAAATTACAACATGACAACATTGTTAAATAAAATGAAAGAATGCAAACTTGACGTGACCATCACATGGTATTCAAGAATTATTCACTGGGAAAATCCCAACGAAAGGTCCAAAATAAAGACAATTTTACTAAAATGGAGCAAGGAGATGACCATCACAATGAACTAAAAGCAATGAAGTTAACAATCGAACATGGTCAAACCTTAATGAAATAATGACTAGCCCTCGAGATGGAACTCAATGAGGTTAGGAAAACCCACAATGTGCGACTCGATGAGTATGTCGAAGTGGTCCTATGACAATAGGAATGATGAAATAAGGTAAGAACATGATAAGATCATTGACCTAGACATGATGTTAGTGATGGAATGAGTAGGAGTTAAATTTTAATGTGTTCGACTAAATCGCTAAGTTACGACACTTTCCTATCGAATTGGGAATCAATTTTTTTTTATCAATCATGAAATTGGAAGAATTCTTATGAGGATATTGAATTATTTATACATTTATTAATAAGGATAGATAGTCTCCCTAGAACCAGTAACTCGTAACTAACTGCCAATGGTATCGTACTCAAGCATGTTTGATGTTTATCTTTCACCTCATGGAAGAGGATAGCCAATTAGATTGGAATTCTTACTTAAAAATTGATTGGGTATCGGTTGTGTGGCTATTGATGGATCAAGATTATATTTTAATTGGATATCATGGACCCGTTTGGAAAATTAAGGTGACATGGGAAGCGAATTTCGGAGGCAACAATTATTGGGGAAAATATTACTAGAGTACAGTACATAAAATTACCAATGAAATTGGAAGATGACAACAAAATAAATGAATGTGAAAAGAAAGTGAGACTCACCATGGAAGTACAATAAGAATTAACTTCAGGATGAAGTTCTATATAAGAGGGGGTGTATGTAACTCCCACCTCAGTACATTGACTGACCGTATACTTCAGGACACTTTTCAAGTGACCCGGTCGAATAAAATTTAGTAAATGGTCCTTCGAATATTTAAAATGTTTGAACAAATGAAGAAGACATGATGACTTACATGATGAAAAATGAAAAATGAAAACGACGCAGTGAATGAAACTTATAGAAATGGATATTTTACTTAATAAATGAATGCATACTCTACTTAATGATTAGCGATATTATGAAATATATGATGTGTATGAACGAAATGCATGTGTTGCTTAATGATTGACAGATTTCCAAAATGAATGATGACTGAATGTTGTATATGATCAAATGAATGAAAGGTTATGAAATGAAAATTATTGAATGATATATGTTATATTAACTGAGAAATAATGAAATGAAAATGATTGAATGATATATGTTAGACTTACTGAGAAATAATGAAATGAAAATGATTGAACGATATATGCTCGACTGACTGAGAGATTATGAAATGAAAATGATTCAATGATATATTCTCAACTCATTGAGAGATTATGAAATGGAAGTGATTGAATGATAAATATGGTCGACTGACCAAGATAATATGATGATGTACCCCATAAATGCAATTAAGGATTTTTATAGTGCATCGCTACTGATGTGTCCCTTGAGTGTGTGCAGTGGTAGGTAAAACGATTTACCGACTGACTCACAATGGAAAAACAGGGGTCGTAAGAACGGGAAACATACATAGGGGTATGACGATGGATTGTCAACCCTAAATTAGCACTCCATGCATTGTTCAGAAGTAGGATAGCTCACCCAGGGAAGCATGTGTCATACGGGCGAGGCCACAACGACTTGGTCGCATACGATGAGTTGAGGGGCACGTGATAAGGACAACATTATCCCTCAACCACCCTTAGTCTCCAAGGAAGTGTATTCAAGAGATCACGGTAACGATTCCTAGATCGCTACACAGTACTCCCCCAAAGAGGAGAATAAAAGAAAGTCAGAAGGACCCGTTGATGTGGTCCCTAGACAATTAAGGAAATAAAGTCAGAAGGACCCGACGGTGTGGTACCGAGAGGAAAAGAAAATAAATTCAGAAGGACCTGACGATGTGGTACCTAGACAATTAAGGAAAGAAAGTCAGAAGGACCCAACGATGTGGTACCCAGATGAATAAATAAAAGAAAGTCAAACGAACACCCATGTACTCGGCATATAGAAATTGCATTAAATTAATTATGCATGAAGGAACAAATTGTAATTATGTACTTGGCATATAGAATTGCATTAAATTAATTATACATGAAAAGACTATTTGTAATTATGTATTTGGAATATAGAAATTGTAGTAGATTGATTTTGCATGAAATTATTATTTATAATTAAATAATTGAGAGTAAATAAATACAGAGCAAAATATAGAGTAGGAGTCATTAACTAGTCAACCTCACATGCACCCACTAAATTATTGATTAGAACATTGACTAGGGAGACAACAAAGAGATAATTAATGGATTTAGGTGCACACTAATGTGAGATTGACACTTGTTGCATGAGGATAAATAATAATGAATTATTAAATTAAAGACTATTTTGCATGGAAAGACACATGTCATGGAAGTTTTGGTTATAAAAGAAAGGGAGGAGAAGGAGAGGCTCTCTCTTTCTCCCTAGTGTTGGACGGGCAACGTAATAGAGATTTGATGAAAGTGTGGTTCCTTGGAGTTGGGCTGACAACATGATAGGGGATTGGGAGATCCCAGTGGAGAGCCATGGCTTGTATGTTATTCAACCCCAAAATTCTCCTGGGTTCGGGGGAAAGAAGAGTACCCCCTATATAGTAGGGAGCTCAACCGAGGGGTCTTCGATAAATCATCAACTGTTTGGAGCTGATCGGACAACAACGACTCCTCCTCCAACAGCGGATTTGGCCTACAGTATAGGTTCTATGTTTATGTGTTTACTTGTAAATTCTTGAATTTATTGATGTTTATTATTGATCATGCACTTTAATGATTATTTTATGTTTTTAAGTTTTTCGAAAATTGTTTTGAGTTGGGACCCATAAAAATAGGGTCCCTACACTAGTGGTGTACATGTTTGATGTTACATGGGTATGGTTTTCAACCCCTAAGAAAATGTTATGTCCTTTATTTAATAGCATGTGTACTTCTCATCTTAAATGTGTCATAATGTCTAAGACTAATATGCCATAACTGTGAAAAAATGTAACATAAACTTACATAAAAAAATAGAAGGTAGGATTTTATCTCTAACATAACCTAACACTCAATGTGTAGGAATTTATATCTCATCCATTACATACCTATGACTCCATGTTTGTTGGCACCATTTTTGTTTTCTTTTATATGAAAAAATTAATAAAAACATTCCCTACTTGATATAACAAAATATTATGTTCAATAAACTTCCCTCATTGTTTCTTCTAATGTGTCTTACTCAGAGAAACCATGGATTCCAAAATCTAGAAAATGGAGGGCCTCTCAGCCATGGACTCAGAGGAGAGAGGCACCCCTAGAATTATTCCAACGTCTTGATTCTAACAGAGTCAATGGTTTGTCGATCAAAGTCACGTTCATCATTCTATGGCCACCTGAAACTCAACTTTTTGAGTCTTTTAGGGACACATGTTGAATTGGTCCTCAGGGAAAAGGATTTGATCCGGGTAGAGGAATTGAGTTCTGGGAGATGCTCCAAGTGTGTTTGGGAATGTTCAACATGTGAACGTTAGCCACGGGTTGACAATCGAATCATTTCAAAATTTGATCCCCTTGTGCAATAATTGCATTGTATCTCACTAAGAGAAACCATAGAATACAAGATCACCGGAATGGAGGGGATCGAGGCCAAGGAACTAGTGGAGAGAGTCACCCCTAACATTTTCCTAATCTCTTGATACCAATGGTGTCAACGATTTGTCGATCTGAGTCATGATCACCGTTCTATGGGTAGTTGCAACTCGCCTCCTGGAGGCTTTCATGGACACATGTTTAATTGGTCCCGAGGGGCATAGGATTTGATCCAGGTAGTAGAATTGAGTTCAATGAGATGTTGCAAGTTTTTTTGGGAAAGTTTGACATGTGAACGTTGGCCATGGGTTCATGACCAATTCACTTCCAAATTCCACTCCCTTGTGCAAGAATTGCATTGTCTCTCACAAAGAGAACCCTAGATTACAAAATCACCAAAATGGAGGGGCTCTGGGATATGGACCCAAGGGAGAGAGGCATCCCTAGGATTATTTCGAAATCCTGGTGTTGATGTATATGTAACTTCAGAATGTATTTCATCCATGTATTTCATTTATATATTATTGTACTCCTATAGAGATGTGTCATTCCTCTATACAGAAGTGTCGTCATGTGTATTGACAAGTGTCACAAGTGTGTTAACTTTCCGATGGGTTATTAGACCACCATGTGTGGGGTCGGGCCCAATTTATGTAATATATGGTTGATGTACCTAGCTAGACAAGTCGGCTGCATAAGGTTATTGGGCAAACAGGACACATATAAATAGAGATCGGGAGATCTCTATTTGGATCACTCAGAAACTCATTCTTCCTTCACTCAGAAAGTGGCTCACTTGTGAGGAGGAGGTTCAGCTTCTAGGAGGAGTCTATCTCTGTGTATTTGGTTGAGCTATTGCTCTATCTATCTCTGAGGAAGTTGTGGGGTTTTTCACCTTAGGGTTTTCCCCATGGAAACTCTGTGTCTATTGTCTCTCATGCTTTTGCTTCTTGTGATGATTGACATGCTTGTGATGATTGATATGCATTGATATACTGTACATGTTATTCTCTCAGTAAAGATCCTAGAGTATTGTGAATTAATGCTCAAAATTTAACATGGTATCAAAGCTAACCTGAGAAGAAGACATTGTGCAGTGACGGAAACCAAGGGTGTCTCTACACAGATTTTGGAAAAGCAGTATAGTATATTGACTCTACTCATCAAGGAGAATCTATCTTTTCAATCAGGATTTAATTCTGAGCATTTTTAGATTTGGCCCTAAAAATTAGGGTTTCTACAAAAATACGAATTTTTGGAATCTGAAGACATAGCTGGAAGCTACTTGCAAAAGTCGAAGGTTAGAGCTTTAGATCGAGATTTTTGGCTAGGTAGATCTCCAAGAAACTCAAACCCTAATTCAAGGTCCTCCTTAGTGAACCCGGGAAGACAAAAAGGCATTTCTGAAGGGTGAAGCTGTGTAGATCTCAAATTCTAAATACACTAGGCTGATCAGCTCATCAAGGCGCATCTTTCTATCCTTTCAGAAAGTTGAAATTCACATTTTGAATTTTTAGGGTTTCTCTGACAAACCCTAATCCGGGACGAGATCCAGTTTTCAACAAGTCAAGTGGTACGACCTAAATCTTTTCTATTTCCATTTGAAGTACTCTTTAAGATGTCTAACCACACCAATCTTGAGGATAATCTTGAATGGGCTGATCACTTCCGAGCCTGGAAGTATAGGATTGGGTTAATCCTGGAAGAAAATGAGTTGGACTCATATGTAAAAGAAGACATCCCTATCCCAGAGGATGAAGAGGCTAAGATATTTCATAAGAAGAACTTGGTCAAGGCAAAGAGAATCATTGCTGATTCTATCAAGGACCATCTCATCCCCCATGTGTCATCTCTAAACACACCCAAAGAGATGTTTGATTCACTATCCAAGCTATTTGAAGGGAAGAACATAAATCAGAAGATGACTCTGTGGAACCAATTGAAAGGGGTAAAACTTCAGAATGGAGAATCCATTCAATCTTATTTTTCTAGGGTCTCTCAAATCAAGGAACAACTAGAAGCAGTGGATGAAATGGTGGAGAATGGTGAAGTTGTCATGACCACTCTAAATGGCCTACCCAGTCATGGGACTCCTTTATTCAAGGAATCTGTGCAAGAAAGAAGTTGGTATCCTTCAGCAGACTACGAGAAGAATGTTCATAAGAAGAAGCAAGGCTTGTGGCACGAGAAGAAAAGATGGGGAATGAAGATCAAGCTCTCACAGCTCACACCAAGAAAGGGAAGTCCAAGAGAGAGCCATCTCACTTCAAGAAATCTTCACATCACCATAAAGAAAGGAGAATATGATTCACCTATAATGAAAAGGGACATATTGCCATAAATTGTCCCAAGAACAAGAAGGACAACAACAACTTCAACAAGAAGAAGAAGGGCAGCAAAAGAAGGTACCATGCTCATGCTTTCGAGGATGATGAACCTCCCAAGAAGAAGGATAGAGCAGAAAGTAATGATGATGACTCATCAAACGAAGAAGAGTATGTCCTAATCTCTGCTCTCACAGGTACTATCTCTCATGGTTGTAATGATTGGATTATTGACAATGGGGCTTCAGAACACATGACTGGATTTAAAGAATCCTTTGCTAATCTATCTAAACATGAGTCACCCCACAAGGTGAAACTTGGGGATGACTATGAATACCCTATCAAAGGAAGTGGTGAGGCCTCCTACAATCTAGACTCTGGGAAGTCTTTGAAGATGAAAGATGTTTTGTATGTACCTAGGCTCAAGAAGAACCTACTCTCCATATCCGCATTGGATGCAAAAGGTATGAGGGTTGCATTTGTGGATGGCCAAGTTCTAATGTGGCCAAAGGGAAAGACCATAGATGATGCAGTAGTGATTGGAGAGCAAGAGGGAGGATTGTATAAACTAAAGGGACGACCTGAACATGCCATGGTGCATGAATCCATGGAGCCAAGTGAACTTTGACGTAGAAGACTTGCTCGTATGCACTATAGGGAACTTCCAATTGCAAGCAAGGCTATAGAGGATCTTCCTGAAATCAAGACCAAACATGAAGGTGTTTGCAAAGGATGTGCAAAAGGAAAGAACATAAAGAAAGCATTTCCAAGCAATGAAAGCAAGGCAAAAGATATCTTGGAAATTATCCACTCTGATATATGTGGTCTGATGTCAACTAGTTCTCTGAGTGGGTATGTTTACTATGTCTCTTTCGTTGATGAACTTTCCAGGAAGACTTGGGTCTACTTCTTGAAGACCAAATATGAAGTGTTTGATAAGTTCAAGGAATTCAAAACCTTGATGGAGAACCAAACTGATAAGAAGATCAAGACATTCAGATCCGACAATGGTGGAGAATTCACTTCAGGTGACTTCAAGAAGTTATGCAGTGATTCAGGGATTAAGAGGGAGTTGAATGCTCCTTACAATCCACAACAGAATGGAGTTGCAGAAAGAAAGAATCGAACAATTATGGAAGCAGCAAGGGCAATGATGCATGACCAGGATCTACCTATGCATCTATGGGAAGAAGCAGCTAGGACAGTTGTATATGTGCAGAACAGAACACCCCACAAGATATTGGACAACAAGACACCAGAAGAGGTCTTCTCTGGTAAGAAACCTGAGGTTAGCTATCTCAGAATATTTGGTTGTCCAGTATATACACATTTCCCAAAGGAAAAGAGGACCAAGCTGGATCCTTCAGGAAAGAAGAGTATCTTTGTGGGTTACAGTGAAAGCTCGAAGGCTTACAGAATATACTTTCTAGGGTTTGAGAAGATTGATGTCAGCAGGGATGTAACATTTGATGAAAACTCAGCATTCATCAAATCAAGGAAGGCACCTGTTGAAGATTATGAGGAACCCAACGAAACTAGATTTCAAGACACTACCATGACTGAAGCAATTCTAGATGTTGATCGTTAAATTGAGGATCGGCAACAACCTGTAGATCCACCACATGAGGACAAATATCACAAGAGGAAACATGCATGGGCTAGAGAGCTCATTCAAGATGCATAAAGATTTCGCATTCCAGAAGAATTACACAGAGCAAAGAAGAGAACTATATCTCACATTAGCTATGTTGCTTTACTCTGTGATATCATGAACAAAGAACCTTCCAATTACGAAGAAGCAATGGAAAAGAAAGAATGGAAGGATGCCATGGTCGAGGAATACCAATCAATAATGAAGAACGATGTTTGGGATGTTGTCCCAAGACCTGAGGGGAAGTCTGTTGTGACTTCCAAATGGATTTACAAGATCAAGCAAGCTGCAAATGGAAGCATAGAATAATACAAGGAAAGATTGGTAGCTCGTGGCTTCTCTCAGAAAGAGGGAATAGACTATGAAGAAACCTTTGCTCTTATAGCCAGGTACACTTCCATCAGATCAGTACTTGCTCTGGCTACAGCGATGAAATGGAAGATACACTAGATGGATGTCAAGACTGCCTTCTTGAATGGTGTAGTCAAAGAGGAAGTGTATGTGGAGAAGCCACTCGATTTTGAAACACATGATAGGGAGTCACATGTGTGCAGATTGAAGAAAGCCTTGTATGGCTTGAAGCAAGCTCGCAGAACTTGGTATGGTAGGATGGACAGTTTCCTATCTAGTTTTGGATTTACCAAGAGTAAAGCGGATTCCAACCTTTACTACAAGGTTGGGGAAGGAAATCCTGTGATTCTACTCCTATATGTAGATGACCTGTTTGTAATAAGAGATGACAGATTGATTGCCGATACAAAGAGGAAGCCTGCTTCCAAGTTCGATATGAAGGACTTGGGAATGATGCACTATTTTCTAGGTATGGAGGTGTGGCAGAGTGCAGATGGGATCTTCCTTGGACAAGGGAAGTATACTATAGATATCCTGAAGAGGTTCGGGATGATGGATTGCAAAGCCATGGCCACACCTATGGCATCGAATCTGAAGCTTCTTTGTGATGCTTCACCTGAGCCGGTGGATGTCTCTATGTATTGTTAGATGATTGGGTCCTTGATGTACTTGATGAATACGAGACCAGATATTTTCTTTGTGGTGAACACATTGAGCCAGTTCCTGACAGATCCGAGGAATGTTCACCTAGTTGCTGTAAAGCATATTCTGAGGTACCTGAAGGGTGGAGTTGATTTCGGGCTCAAGTATGATGCGAATCAAAAGTTTAACCTACAGGGTTATGTTGATTCAAATTGGGCAAGTGGTGCTGCAGATAGGAAGAGAACTTCTGGGTGTTGCTTCAGTATGGGATTAGGTGTGATCTCTTGGTTTAGCAAGAAGCAGTCCTGCGTAGCACTGAGTACAGCCGAGGCAGAGTATGTTGCAACCTATTAGGCTAGTTGTGAGGCAGCATGGCTGAGGAAGCTACTGTCTGAGTTATTTGATCTACCATTAGAGGCTATTGGTATATTTTGTGACAACCAGAGTTGTGTGAAGCTATCTGAGAACCCGGTGTTCCACGACAGGTCGAAACACATAGAGATCAAATATCACTATATTAGGGATATGGTGCAGAGGGGAGCAGAGAAGATCCTGTATGTTGCGACGAATGAGCAGATTGCAGATGTGTTGACAAAGCCACTAGCTAGAGTGAAGTTCGAGTACTTGAAAGAGAGGCTTGGTGTTCTTCAGATCGACGACACTTCGAGAAAGAAGTGATGGAGACATTTGTTGTAGCCATTCCTAGCATGATGGAAGGGTGATCCTTCACATAGCTGTGGATGTAAGCGCTGGATGATGAGCATGAGGATGATGTTCTAGTTTCTGCTCTGTATGATCAGTTGGATCATTTACATTTGTATGTATGTGTATGCATCATGTTGGATGCTGGATATGATCAGTTGGATCATTTATGTATGTACGCATCATGTTGGATGTTGGATATGATTGGTTGGATCATTTATGTAAGTGGACCTGGGAGATCTGGAGAGGATGAAAAAGGCCTCAGATGCTCTTTCGAGGCATTGCCATGACCACATGTAATATGCTCTTGGGAGATCTGGATAGGAAGAAAAAGGCCTCATATGCTTCAGCCAGGTTTTGTGGTGGACCACATGTAATGTTCTCTTGGGAGATCCAACAGGTAGAGCTATGTGCTCGTAATAGCCTGGGATGCTTCAGCCTGGTTTTGTGGTGAGATCACATGTAATGTGCTCCTGGGAGATCCGACAGGTAGAGCTGTGTGGTCGTAATAGACTGGGATGCTTCAGCTAGGTATTGTGATGGGTCACATGTAATGTGCTCCTGGGAGATCCGACAGGTAGAGCTGTGTACTCGTAATAGCCTAGGATGCTACCGCCAGGTTTTGTGACGCACGTAATAAGTCCTAAGGATTCCACAGTATGGCCAGTGATGAAGACCTGCAGGTGGTGGGCCTACATCCAGTATGAAAAAGGACTGGCTCTATAGAACTTCCTATGATGAGTAGATTCAGAGATTATTTGAGATAGCAGCAGCAGTGATGATGATGATGATTCGAGGATGATGCATCGATGACGATGATCCAGAGAAGAAGACTTGTGGTAGCAGATCTGTGTCAAGAAATACCTTCCTAGTTAAGAGGGAGTGTTGATGTATATTTAACTTCGGAATGTATTTCATCCATGTATTTCATTTATATATTATTGTACTCCTATAGAGATGTGTCATTCCTCTATACGAAAGTGTCGTCATGTGTATTGACAAGTGTTGCAAGTGTGTTAACTTTCCGATGGGTTATTAGACCACCATGTGTGGGGTCGGCCCTGATTTGTGTAATATATGGTTGATGTACCTAGCTAGACAAGTCAGCCCCATAAGGTTGTTGGGAAAACAGGACAAGTATAAATAGAGATCGGGAGATCTCTATTTGGATCACTCAGAAAGTGGCGGACTTGTGAGGAGGAGGTTCAGCTGCTAGGAGGAGTCTATCTCTGTGTATTTGGTTGTACTTTGGTTGAGCTATTGCTCTATCTATCTCTGAGGAAGTTGTGGGGTTTTTCACGCTAGGGTTTTCCCCACAGAAACTCTGTGTCTATTGTCTCTCATGCTTTTGCTTCTTGTGATGATTGACATGCTTGTTATGATTGATATGCATTGATATACTGTACATGTTATTCTCTCAGTAAAGATCCTAGGGTATTGTGAATTAATGCTCAAAATTTAACACCTAGTTCCAACATTGTCGTCGGTTTTTCAATCCGAGACATGGTCACTGTTCTATGGCCAGTTTCAACTCACCTCCTTGAGGCCTTAAGGGACACATTTTGAATTGATCTTGAGGTCATAGGATTTGATTTGGGAAGCATAATTGAGTTCTGTGAGATGTTTCAAGTGTGTTTGATAAGGTTTGATGTGTGAACATTGTCCATGCGTTCACAATCGATTCATTTCCAGAGTTGATCCCCTTGTGCAAGAATTGCACTATATCTCACTCAAGGAAATCCTAGATTACAAAATAAATGAAATGAAGGGACTCTGGGCCATGTAACCAGGAGAGAGAGGCACCCCTAGCATTATTCCGATGTCCTCATTCCAATGGTGTTGATGGTTCATCAATCCGAGCCACGATCACCATTCTATTTCCAGTTACAACTCGACTCTTCAAGGATTTCAGGGACACATGATGAATTGATCCCGATGGCATATGATTTGATCCAGGAAAAATAATTGAGTTCTATGAGATGTTGCAAGTGTGTTTTGTCAATTTGGATGTTTGAATGTTGGACACGGTTCATAATCGATTCATTTGAAAAATTGAACCCCTTGTGCATAAATTGCATTGTCTTTCACTAAGAGAAACCCTAGATTACAAAATTGCCAAAATGAAGGTTCTTTGGGCCATGAACTGAGGGAAGAGAGGCATATCTAGCATTATTATGGTGTCCTAATTCCAATGGTGTATACATTTCATCAATCCGAGCCATGCTCATCGTTCTATGGCCACTTGCAACTCGCCTCCTCGAGGCTTTCAGGGACACATGTTGAATTGGTCCCGAGGGCATAAGATTTCATCCAAGTAGCAGAATTGAGTTCTGTGAGATGCTACAAGTGTGTTTGGGAAGGTTCGATATGTGAACATTGACCAAGGGTTCCAAATTTAGTCATTTCCAAAGTTGACCCACTTGTGCAAGAATTGCATTGTCTCTCACTAAGAGAAACCCTAGATTACAAAATCGCTGAAATGGAGGGGATCTAGGACATGGAACTAAGGAAAAGAGGAACCCTTAGCATTATTTCAGTGTCTTAATTCCAACGATGTTGATGGTTTGTTGATTCAATCCACTATAATCATTCTATAGCCAATTGCAACTCGCCTCCTAGAGGATTTCAGGGACACATGTTGAACTAGTCCCTCGGGCATAGGATTTGATCCGGCAGTAGAATTGAGTTCTGTGAGATGTTGCAATTGTGTTTGGCAAGACTTGATGTGTGAACGTTTTCCATGGGTTGAATATTGAGTCATTTCCAAAGTTGACCCCCTTGTGCAAGAATTGCACTGTCTTTCACTGAGAGAAACCCTAGACTACAAAATCACCAAAACATAGGGAATCTAGGCCACGGACCTATTGGAGAGAGGCACCACTAGCATTATTCCTGCTTTCTACTTCCAACCGTGTCAATGGTTCATCAATTTGAGACATGGTCACCGTTCTATGCCCAGTTGCAACTCGCCTCCTGGAGGATTTCAGGGACATATATTGAATTGATCCTGAGGGTATAGGATTTGATCCAGGCAATAGAATTGAGTTCTTTGAGATGATGCAAGTGTGTTTGGGCAGGTTGGAGGTGTGAATATATGCCATTGGTTCATGATCAATTCATATCCAAATTTGACCCCCTTGTGGAAGAATTGCATTGTCTCTCACTAAGAGAAACCCTAGATTACAAAATCATCAAAATGGAGGGGCTCTATACCATGGAACCTGAGGGAAGAGAGGCACCTATATCATTATTTCAGTTTCCTGATTATGATTGTGTTGACAGTTCATCGATCCTATCCACAGTCATCATTTTATGGCCACTTGCAACTCGCCTCCTCGAGGCTTTCAGGGACACATGTTGAATTGGTCCTCGGGGCATAAGATTTGATTCGAGAAGCATAATTGAGTCCTGTGAGATGTTGAAAGTGTGTTTGGGAATGTTCGACATTGTAACATTGGCCATGCATTTACTATCGAGTCATTTCCAAAGTTGACCCCCTTCTACAAGAATTAGATTGTCTCTCACTCAGAGAAACCCTATATTACAAAATCGCCAAAAATGGAGGGGATTTGGGCCATGGATGTAGGGGAGAGAGGCACCCCTAGAATTTTTTTGATGTCCTTATTCCAACAGTGTTGAAGATTCATCGATCCGATCCATGGCCATCATTCTATGGCCACTTGCAGCTCGCCTCCTGGAGGTTTTGAGGGAGACATGTTGAATTGGACCCAGGGGCATAAGATTTGATTTGGGCATAATAATTTAGTTATGGGGGATGATCCAAGTTTGTTTGGGAAGTTTCGACAAGTGAAAGTTGGCCATAGGTTAATGATCGAGTCATTTCCAAATTTTACCCCCTTGTGCAAGAATTACATTGTCTTTCATTGAGAGAAACCCTAGATTACAAAATCACTAAAATGGAGCAGGCTCTAGGCCATGGACCCATGGAAGAGAGGAAACCCTAGCATTATTTCGGCATCGTGATTCCAATGGTGTTGATGGTTCATCGATTCAAGCCACGATCCTCGTTCTATGGCTAGTTGAAACTTGCCTCTAGGAGGATTTTAGGGACACGTGTTGAATTGGTCCCTTGGGCATAAGATTTGATCTGGGAAACAAAATTGAGTTCTGTGAGATGCTGTAAGTGTGCTAGGGAAGATTTGACATATGAACGTTGGCAACAGGTTCATTGTAATATCCAGAATTTTAACTGATGATTTTTGATGTTATATACTGGGCTTAAGCCCCAACACATACGATTTATTTTGTTATACTGGGCATAAGCCCTAGCACACATGATTCATTTCTTTTATAGATTTACCTATTGGGCGTGCACCCTGGCTGATGCAGACTATTGTTATATACTGGGCAGAAATCCCCAATGTATTGATTTATGTTTTATTATGAGATTTGGGTACAAACCCTAATATACTGAGATGATCTTTTGTTACATACTGTATAGATTTATGGTTTACATGATTGATTTGTATGATGTGTTGAGCATGAACTTGGGAACACACGGATGACCTATGTACTGAGCATAAGCCCCGATGTACATAGAGGATTTTATTATGTACTGGGCATAAGCCCCGATGTACATAGAGTGCTGGGCATAAGCCCTGGAGCACTGCAAGCTTGATAATGAATACTGAATCTGAGGCCATTTGTACATTCTAGATGTGTTTCACAACCACATTCTAGTACTAGTGTTGAGTGGGATACTCTGGAATTGCACTAGTGTAACACCCATGTGAGAGTGTTGAGCTAAAGCTCTGAAGAGCACTCGGGATTACTTGATCTTAAAAGTGTTGAGTCGAGAAGACTCTGAATAGAACTTATATTCATCATCATTTATTTAAATTGGTTAAATGAATCATTTTCTATCTATCATCAACGACTGTGGGAACTACCATGTTAAAAGAGAGAATCCAACATGCAAGAGGGACCTAGAGGCACCTAACCTAGCCAACTACCCAAGCTTACCAAAAGACCCTGTCCAAAGAGTTGGACCTTGTATTTAATATTTATCAAAGAATTATTATGGTATGTACATAATTAAATCAAAGAGTTATCATATTTAATTATTGAATAATCAGATTGATTCTTCAGAAGAAAAGATTACTTATGTAAATAGCATGCATAAAGTTTATGCATAAGATATTTCTCATGTTATTATTATTATTAGTAGTAGTAGTAGTAGTAGTATTTGTGATCTAAATTAAAGATACATCTTTAAATTGTCACAAAATAAAGGTCCTAGGTAAACTAGGAGTGAATAATTAGTAAAATATCTTTTATAAACATTATAATTCAATTTAAATTAAAAAAAAAACTGAAATATTATTATTTAAACTCAGACAACTATATTCCAAACAAACTCACCTATATAAAAAAGGATAGATCCCAAGATATGGATAATATTTTCTTACTATCATTCTCTTATGGTAATAGAAGATAATTATTCTACGGAATTGAAGAAGCTTACTATTTTCCCAGTTCTGATTTGCAGCCTATCCTAGGTCCTCTAGTTCTTTTATTGCATGTTGGAACCAGCTCTGGGGGATCCAGTTAGAACCAAGAATGGTCTAAGCGTCATGGTTGGGAGGAACATGGTAGTTCCAAGTTTATTCAGTTAAAGATCATCCTACAGGTCAGCCAAGTCAAAACATTTTCCATTAACTAGTGTTTAAGTGTGCAGGTTCTGCAAGGGAAGGGCAAGCTTCAAGAATCAGGTACGAATTACAATTTTTCCATATAGTTCAATTAGATTTAGATATTTAAGTTAGGAAATACTATACATCATTCATGTTTTCTCTACATCATAATTTTTATTTCCTTTTTATGGAGCAAGGGTCAAATGGTATGGGATCTCAGGGTTTAAACTCCAGTTTTAAAAGTTATTTATTATTTATGTTGAAACTAAAAATATGCCCAAAAGGTTACAAAGGCTCTAGTAGGGCATCCTAGCTAGCCTATGCTAGATACCTATATCAATAAAATCACTAGTGTCAAACTTCCATCAAATATTGTTGATACCTGAACCTTATTCTTTACAAAAACAAAAATGTATTTCCCAAATCTTTACACTGTACATTTAAATTCTTTAAATATGAAAAGTTAGCATTTATTCTCTATCAAATATTTAAACTACTACTCATATTTACAAATAGGGATCTCCCAAGGATCCACGAAGATCTTCACAAAACCAACGTAGTCAAACTCAGTTTCTTTCATTTATTATTTTAAAGAAACAAACAAAATAACACGGGTCAAGCTTTGAAAACTATCCACCAACATATAACATTTAGGATCGTTGGCATAATTAACATGCAACATAAAGACCACTTACTATGCATACAACTTCCAAGAAAAACAATTACCAACACGATTTTCCCTATTTAAGGTTTTTCAGCATTTTCGTTTCTCCCTATCATGAATCAATATTAAACTTGGACGAAACCCAACATTATAGCATAGGAATCAAAACACATAATCCAGCTTCACATTTTAAATAGACATTCATCCATTAAAATAAAGTCAACCCACGAAATCTACAGAGTATTAAAACCATCAATTGGACATAGGCCATCCAAGGGCCCAACGCATGCTTAAAATAGATCTACGCTATCAACAATCGTTCTCATCTATTATCAATAGGAATTTCATCACCCCGAAGTTAAAAAGAAAACGCAGATCCATTTCACTTTAGAAAAAACCATAAGAACATTCTAGGTCCATCTCTCTGCAAATAATGATTTTTTCCATCGACATAAACCCTGCACATAAATCCATGAAACGATACTTACAAAGGTACCTAAAATCAACAAAATCATTTTCTAGAAGATATGAGTGACACCTCATTTCTCATAAGGACATACTTAGTGGGAAATGTGAATAAAATCCAAACACTAGTATCACATTCAAGCCCCAAACCAAAACGTTGTGGGTATTTCCTACCAAAGATTTAAAGATTGTTATAAGAGCCATACATTCAATCCTTACACACTAGTGAAAATGAAACCCTCAAGGGTTTATCTATCATTTATCAAAAATAAAAACATCGTAGACATTGACCAATAGGTTCATAATCCCAGGAAGTCCAAATTGAATTTTCCATAGTCGTTTTCCCCTCATTTATTGACCAGGCCATAAACTACCAAAGAGAACTTCGAAACTAAATACAGTGATCCCAAAGGGCACATCGAAGTTACAATTTAAGGGCTCAAAGCTATAGAGCTTGCAACCATAGCTACGAAAAGAAGGAACAAATATTGAGAGGACTTGGGCTTACCGGAGTTACACCGAGGCCCAAGTCTTCCCTACCATTTGTTAAAACACAATGTAGAGGACACTCATACCTGCAACCCTGTCCATAAGATCACAGGAACCACAAGTTAAATACACTAAAATCATCTACAGAAAACATATCGAAAAACCCATTAATTTGGAAAGAAGATTACCCCCAGCTCCTTCTATATCCATGCTTATTTAAGTTGTGACTTCATTGACAAGGATCATAGCTCAGGTCAGAGCATAGTCGAAACCAGGCGCATCATGCAGTTATTTCTCCAAGCCAAAAACCATGAAATGACAATACTGTCGTTTTAGACCAAAGCTTAAACCCTCCTTCCAGCTGGCAAATGAACCATGTGAAGCTCACTTGTGTAGCATTTAAAGGTACCACCAACATCCACCGGTGCTTCAATATTTATCCAAACGCTATAGTTAGGGTCATGGTGGTGCAAACCCCATTTGTTATTTCATGGCTTATCCAAAAGTTATTTCTTGGACCTTTTTCAATTCATAAAACTAGGATCTTGCTAGGTAGTGGAACTAGGTAGTTTAGTGGAGAGCTCCTCTTTTATATATATATATATGCCTGCAAAACATGACCCAAGTAGTGCTTTAGCAAAGATTGCTAAGTAAGCCTAGGATAGTCCAAATACTCATCCCTTACCTCTCGGCAGCTTCGTCGGTAGCATGACTACCAACTCAAAGACTTCAGAAGTACTCGTATTCTTCTCATAAAAGTCCATCGGGCCTAAATTAATAATATAAACAAGTTTAAACAATTAAATGAAACCAAGCATACATTTAAACTATAGAACGAAGTAATTAAGGAGAAACACTAAAGTTCTACACGAGCACTCAATTGGTCATCCATACCATATATGCGTATGCTGCCATCTGCAACATGCTTGATCTGATAGATCCATACGGAAGTCATAACAAACTTCCCTTCAGGTCTTGGGACTACATCCCAAACATCGTTCTTCATGATCGACGGATCATGGCATTCTCCCCATATCCGGGGAACTTCAATATCTTCAATAGATAATTTTGTTGCTGAACAAATGTTGTAGTTCTTCTTTTGTAGGTGATGGCATACGATCTTTCGTATAAGACAAGTTAAATTGCATGATTAGAAACATCTCATAGTTTTTCAGAACAAATTCTTAACCATAAAGAAATATGTCATACAGTCATGCAATTATCTTAGCCAATGCTTCAATACAACATTCATCCATATTTTGTAACTTTCTATATGACTTCCAATCTCTACCAGAACATTGTTAAGAGTTTGCACTACTCCCAACATGTCAGCAAAGAGGTTTCATTCTAGATAAGTAGAAATGGAATGTTGTACAGTGCCATAGGCCACTTACCCATCACATGCATATTAGTAGTATAATGCAATCATTCTAATATGCACAATACATATCCTAAGTCTAGGAACATAGCATATACATCATTGAACAATTTTATTTAAACAAACAAATATGTAAAAGACTTATCTTTGTTTGTTTGTTGGGTGGACTCCCCCTGAGTCTTTGCTTCCTTGTAGGAGCTGCTAAAGTAGCTTCTTCTACACCTTTCTGTTGTGGAATGTAAAAGATGGTCAACTCCCTCTGAATATATGCATCCTTGCAGAAAATACTGGAGTGTGCTTCTTCTTGATCTTTGCTTCCTAGATTACCTATTCCTTAAGATTATATTCATCCTTGGTCTCTATGCTTATCAGTATCACTATTGTGTTATCCTCGAGGTCTCATACATAATCATACGTTCATTAGTATAATCTTGATACTATCAAAACACAATAATCTTAAACATGTATAGTCATGATCCTTTCAAACAGAAATAATAAGTATTAGTATTCAAGGACTTTTATGGTTAGTCATAATATACCTAAATCCGTGATTACCCAACCCTATGACCCGTTAGTCATATCATCAATTAAGATAAGAAACATAATATGCATACACTCATGATTATTCAAACCTATAACTTTAGGAATAAACATCATCAATCATGTCATGCATAGTTATATAATAGATCCTATGATATAAGAAACACATACCTGGTCAACATATTTGCTAGTTATGTCTAGCAATGTTTTCTTGTTCTCTTCAATGACCGGCATAACTCACAAGTTAACCTTTGCAAAAACAATTTATACATACCATTGATTTAGCATTTTATGTATCGACAATTAAAAATAGATGCATGTGGTTCTTGTGCTAGATAGGCACAATGTAAATAAGACATCATGTAAATACGGATTTTAATAAAATACCCACAACTAGCTATGCAATGCAACAAAGAGATGGGGGCATGATTCTACAAGGAATAGGGAGGGAAATTATTCAAACCCTTAAGCCAATGGTGTTAATCCATGTGTCAATGAGAAAACCCATAAACCACCAACTACCCATTTTGGGTTGTGGACCCAATAATTTAATTCTTCCAAGAGTTGGTTGAGGGAGTTAATGCCTTCAGAATGGAGAGGTATGGAAGCCAATTTCGTGCGTGGGCAAGCCATCAACCTGGGAATTCGTATTTTTGCTTCTTGGGCAAGAAAATACCCACGAAATGGTGCCCAAAGCCATTCTAAACCCACAGTCTTTCCTCTCTCACGCAGTCTGAACTACTGGGTTTTTCCTCATCACATTTTTACCAATTTCCTGCATTTTTCCATGGCTGGGAGCTCGTTTTTGTGTGACACAGTGACTGGGAGAGGAGGACCACGATTTGGGACTGTTATGGAGGTCGTTTTTGCCCCATAATGTCCATGGACATTTTTCTGAAAACAGATTTGGCTTCCCAGGGTTGTTCCCCATCTTCCAGTTTCGTTTTTGGGTTTCCCACGTTTTTCTAAAGCTCAGGAAATCATTTTCATGCTTATCACTTTACAAACGTTTTTCTCCTGTCCAGCCATTGTAGTTAACTGATTATCTGCATCCCTGTTTGATTTGGAGACTGTAAGCAAGATATTTGGAGTGGTAGTGGACAGAATTGGCTTGATAAACCTATTGGGGGAGACAACCTCTCAAGAAGATCAAGAGGGATTTGGCTACTCTTCTATGCACACCCTGAGAGCACTAGATGGGGAAGGTATGGCTTGAGGGACTGTACAACATTGAAAAGAATACTTCCTTGTGCTGGGTGTGTAGGTATTGTGGGTGCCAAGCTAGATAGATCTTGTAAGGTTATCCCTGGCTCTGTGCTTGAGCTCACTAGCTTAGCAATTCTTCCTTTCCATTTCCTAGTAGCCTGATAAACCCAATTGTAGATTGGATTGGCTCATCTTGGTGTATGCTTGGCTATGTGTGAGTCTTTTGTTCCTTGGTTCCTTGTAAATATCATGCCCAGCTCGGGGGTGGCAGTTGTATCAAGAGGTTGATAAGCACAACTAGCCTATGGTTGGGTGGAACGTTGCAGATGCATAGCTGGTTGCTTGGGTCTACTTTGTTAAGATAAGTATTCTCTTTTATAAATTCTGCAATGTCTTTATTTAATGGCTATCACAGAAATGTTGAATGTATGTTAGATATTAAACATGTTTTTTAATTCCGCTGTGTTTCTATAACATGCACATGTATATGTCTTGTTATCAATGAGTTTTTACTTAATGGATATGGGGCTAGATGCCTAGTTTTAGCACCACGTCCTCTCTATCATGCTGGTGTGATGGGAGGGGACACTACATCATATGTGCACCAATACATGCTTTTGCATGGATCAAGGTGTAGGTTGGTCTTGGGTTCAATTAAATAACTAACTAGAGTTTTTTTTTAGATGTTCAATTCTTTGATTTGGTCTCTACCGAGACCAGTGGAATAATATACTCTCATCCTATCCCTATACTCGGTTATGCTCGCCAATTGACCATGAGCATTGTCAAGTGAGGCAATGATGTGGTTGAGGGATGTGGCTAGGTAGAGTCTCGATGGTTCCCTAGTTGTTCTAAGTTCTTGAACCAAGATTCTTAATTGGTGTAATGTTTTGTTTATTTTGGCTTTCGTGCTTGCATTCTCCTTGGGGTGAATGTTTACTTTGGGATGTTCTGTGGATCAGTGTTTTTTTGGGGGGTTTGGCTCTTGGTTTTCTTCCATTGTAATGGAGTAGAGATTAAATGCAATTAAAAAAATTGATTTTCCAGTTTTTTATAAAGTATTTTTTTAAATCATTGAAAATAAAAACAAAAATTGTATTTAGAGGATAAAAATCTTACCTGGATGATTATTGGGGGAATTTGGTGGTCGACTTGGTGCGTGGGTGCGGTCGTGGAGCATTTTTGGATAGTGGCGCACTAGCATAATCGTGTAAGATGGGAAAGAAATGGAACTCAGCCAAATTTTTAAAATATAGAGAAGTGCGCACGCACTATTGACGCGCACACACTAATAGTGAGTGTGTTAAATGCACGTGCACGCTACTAGTGCATGTGTGCTCATAATACCTACATGGATGCCTACCTGGTGGTTCAGGACTTTATCAAACCTTTGTGCGTGCGTGCAATATGTTTTTTTCCCGCTTGTGCACTCCTATTGCTACAGATTTGAGGAGCATATTCGTGTGCGCTCCTTTTTCAAAAATATAGAATCTTCAAACCTAGCTTACATTATGAAGGCGATAAGATTGATACCTAGACTCTTTGATCATTCTGTGAATGAGAGTTTAGAAGATGATGTTACAAGGGAGTAATTTAAGGGGGTTTATTTTCTTTTCAGCATGTCAAAAACCCTAGACCTAATGGTTGAAATATGGAATTTTATTTAGGATTTATGAATTTCTACAAGATGATATCTTTCCTAGGGGTGGCAAAATGATCAAAAAGGATATGAAAATTTCTAAGGGTCCTTATGTATACTTTTATTGCATTAATGCTTGAAAAGAGTGAACCAAATTATTTTGAGGACTTTTCGCTCATATCCCTCTATAATATCATATTTAACCTCATTTCAAAGAGTACTGCAAATAGGTTAAAGGGGATGCTATCCAAACTAATATCGAAAGAACAATTTGACTTTCTTCACAACAAGCAAATTCTTTATGTTGTAGGTACATCCTAGAAGGGATTATATTCAATCAAAATTGAGAAGCTTCTAGTAGTAGTTAGGAATACTTATTTGTAAAAGGATTATGATAAAGTGATTTGGTTTTGCATCATATTGGTTCTACATCAAATGGGTGAGAATTTATGGATTTGCACACAACTAATTGGATCTTGGGTTATGTGACTTTAATACACTATGTTGTTTCAATAAATATATCTCCCTCTAATTTTTTTAGTTTTGATTGATGGCTTAGACATGGGTGCCATGTTCCCCCTTTCTTGTTTCTTTTCATTGTGGAAGGATTGAACATGTCAATATCTTAAGCAAAGAGGTTGGGTGACTTAAATTGTATTAGGGTGGAAATACGTTTGTTCCTTTCCCATTTCCTATTTTCCAATGATATATTGTTGTGATGTCATGGCTCCCTCTGGAAAATAAGGATTATAAAGGCTATCCTAGAAACCTACTATGCTACAATTAGAATTGGGGTAAATCTAAAAAAATATTGTATGTTTTTCAGTGAATTGACACTTGATTTTGAAAACCATTGATTCAATTCATATGGACCAAGGAATAAAACATTGTATTTCTATTTGAAACCTAATGACCATAGATATGAAAATTGGATGTGGATTTAAAAATATATATGATAGGATAACCTATTGTTGTCGATGCATATGGTTATCTCATAGTGGAAGGTTTATTTTTTTTAATTATGTCTTGGAAAGCATACCTATCTATTGGTTATCCATTACACATGTGCAAACAATAATTATTCATATAAGATTATAGAAAAAAAATAAGTTTTCTCTAGTTATGGATGAAGGAAACAAAAAGGAATCTCTCTTGTAAAATTGACCAAGTTAGCTAGGCCATAATAGGTAGGAGGATGGGGGATAAAGAATATATATGTTTTCATCCAATCTATGGTTATAAAGAGATTGTGGAGATTCATATTTAATGAAGGACTATGGGGCATATCCATGAGACATAAATATTTTAAAGAAAACTCAATAGAGGATTTGAAAAGATCTAAAACAAAAATATGTAATGTGGTCATCCATTGTTCAGAAAGGGATAATGAAATATTTTCCAATTGTAGGAATATGGAACGCTTGGAGGATACACAGATGTGACAAGCTTAGATTAGGGGAGTACCCCTACGTTGGATGTAGTGTCAATTATAGATTATCAAGAGAATTAAATTCAGAGCTATATGTACTAGGGAAATAAAAACTTGTAGATGTTTCAATATAATGGGTGCCTAGGGGTTTTTTCCAAGTGTGGTTGTAGGTTGAATATTTGACTCTACAAGGTCATTTGGTAGAATAATGGACAAATTATATCGAATTGTTAAATGATAGTGCAATTTATTTACTAGATTATGATGATGAGGTTCATTGGAAATGGAATAAATCCATCATCATTCTTACTACAAAATTAGGTATGAATCCTTGATAGCACAAGACACAAATTAGGATAGACTCTAGTGGTGCAAAGGGATATGGAAGCTAGATGTCCACTGAAAAGTAAAATGATAATTATTTACTAAAAAATTGGAGAATTAAATAGGAAACCACCTTAAAAGATATTCATACTATCAAAGTTATTGATACCATAAAAAATACTATCACATCTAAATTTAAAAAGTGATTTTGTTGTAATGAACCAATAGAAAATATGAAAGTATTAATATAGTGTGGATCTAACTAAACTAGCTTACCTATCTATGCAAAACAATAATTTATCAACAATAAGTACAGAAGGAGAACAAGAGAAAAGAGTACACAAGATATATGTGGTTAACCCAATTGGGTTACGTCCACTGGAAGGTAGTCTTCTATTATCTCCAGAATATCTCCCTCAAGCTTACAAGAGAGAAATGCTAATAACCCCAATACAATACAACAATACTTGTGTGAATAAGTAAAGATCATGTGTGAGATGTGACTCCCTTGACTCTATTATATACTAACATATGAGGAGGAATTACGCTCACATATTACATGTGGAATAATATAATTTTCCATAATAACATCTCTTTATATAATAATGAATATCAAGAGTATATTTTACCATAATGAATATGAGATATAATGTATTACTCTTTTGCATAAGATTGTTGATATCTTCTGACATAATACAAAGACAGTATTGCCTTCCAAAGAATATAAAATATTCCAACATATAGTACAAAGAGGAGGCCACTTTATAAAATATTAATTCCATCAAATTTTTTGATGCGATTAAAAGTGTTACGACATATAAATTTAAAAATTAATTGTTGTGCAATGAACCAATAGAGAAAAAAATAATGTAGTATAAAGAAGCAGTCACTTTAGAAGATATTCATTCTATAAAATTTATTGATACCATCAAAAATAGTATTAGAAAATGTGAGAGAATTGATATACTAGAGAGAGGAGGCCACTTTACAAAATATTCATTCCAACCAAATGATTGATGCCATTAAAAGTTTTATGACATATAAATTTAAAAAGTAATTGTTGGGCATTGAAAAAGTAAGAAAAAATTAATGTACTATAAAGAAGAGGTCATTTTCCAAGATATTCATTCTATCAAAGTTATCGATACAATGAAAAGTAGTAAGAAATACCAAAGAATTAATATACTATAAAGAGAAGGTCACTATACAAAATATCCATTCAATAAAAAATTTTGATGCCATTAAAAGTATTATCACATATAAATTTAAAACTTAATTGTCGTGCAATGAACCAATAGAGAAAAAAATAATGTACTATAAAGAAAAAGGTCACTTTACAAGATATTTGTTCCATCAAAATTATTGATATTATGGTAAACATTGATTCATCTTAAACCTGTATCTATCAAGCACAGAGAAGGATCCAATTCACATCCTACTTGATATATCTAACTTTAAGATAAAATCACATACCTAGACTTACACAATCTTATGCTTTTCAACATCTCCCAAGTATTATCACATGTAAATTTAAAATGTAATTGTGATGCAATGATATAATAGAGAATATGAGATAATTAATGCACGAAAAAAAATCAAATTTTAAGATACTAAGAGGGGGGAGATGAAGAACCACATAAAATTATGTTTAATATTAACTTATCTAAAGTGAGTAGATTAAGAAAAATATCTTCCAAAAAATTTTATCATAAAAATAAAATTTTGAAACAAATCATTTTATTTATTTATTTAAGTATTAAATAAAACAATTAATAGAAAGTTTTTCAAAGTTAATCCATCTTTATATAATAATGTATTTATTATATCATAATTTAAAAAAAAATTGTTTTTGTTAATGGAAATGATTTAATAATATTTTTTACCTTAAAAATGGAGTAGTCTATTTATTCTATGGTTTGGACTTTACAATGGTATTGGGCAGAATCTACAATTTTTGTGAGTAAAATCAAAATTTGAAAGTGTTTAAATTGTGTTTGTGAATCTATAAATAGATTCAGCACCCTATAATACCCCATAGCACCCAAATTATGCAATTTCCATAGCTGAAACGTAGAATATTTAGACCACTGCAAAACAAATGTGTAACTTTTTAAAACAAAATAATGTCTAACATTTTGAACGATATTTGAACGTGTTGGTTTTCAATTTTGTTACATAATATTGTTATTTTTCTATTTAAATTTATTAATGTTTATTTATAATTATTTAAAGATTTATTAGATGAAATGTGTAATATAAATTTGTTGTGGATGATGATGATGAATAATGTCTACTTAGACCAACTTTGGGTAATTAAACTTTAAAAAAGTTCAGCAATCACTTGAAAAGATTTAAGAGAATCATTCCTTGATTAACATCGTTGTGGTGAGTTAAAAAGTTAGGGAGCTCATTATTTTAACAAATATTTTGAATTTGTGATTTAATGTAGTTATATGGAGGACATTTTAAGTGAAATTGAGATGGTTTTGGTTGTAGGTTATAGCAATCTTAGAGTGCATGTTATCTCCCATGTTGTCATGCTTTCAATAGGGAAGAGGCTAGCTTCTATGAGGAGGATAGGATATGATATATTGCCTTTAATTTTGGGATTATATGTTATAAAAAGATTTTGGATTTGCTTTATCCTTCTCCATAATTCTCTACGGATGCTTAGCCCCAAACTTCAACTATATATAAAATAATAGAAGTTAAGAGAGTTTCAAAATGGACTTTTTCTTATCATATAACCAAAGGTCTCCTAATTTACAACAATTTTCAAGTTCATAATAACCTTTTCACCCTCAATGTTTTAATTCCAATTAAGTTTATAATGAAGATAGATTTCCAACTATTTGTATAAAGTCACTTCATCTCGGTTATTTAATATTATCACTACCTCTTTGTGAACTCCCCAATGATTTAGCCAAGACTTGGCATCTTAACTATAGATGGTTTTGGTTGTAGGTTAAAGCAATCTTATAGTGCATGTTATCTCCCATGTTGCCATGCTTTCAACGGGGAAGAGGCTAGCTTCTATGAGGATACGATAGGGTATATTGCCTTTAATTTGGGGATTATATGTTATAAAAAGATTTTGGATTTGCTCTATCCTTCTCCATAATTCTCTAGAAATGCTTAGCCCCAAACTTCACCTATATATAAAATAATAGAAGCTAAGACAGTTTCAAAATGGAGCTTTTCTTATCACTTAACCAAAGGTCTCCTAATTTACAACAATTTTCCTTTCCACTCTCAATGTTATAATTCCAATTAAGTTTATAATGAAAATAGATTCCCAAATATTTATATAAAATCATTTCCTCTATGTTGTTTTTTCCATACCTAAAATACCATAATATTAATATAATAATTAATAAATTACAATAACCAACCTAATTTTAACTTATCTTTATAATATCAAATAAATTTGATCTTATCTTATCTTTATAATATCAAATAAAGTATCTTTTAAATATTTAATTTTTTTATTATATTATATTTATTTAACCCTTTTCCACCCACTTCATTTTTATAGTATATTTATTTAACCCGTTTCCACCCACTTTATTTTTTATAGTATATTTATTTAACGATATCTCCACGACGATATACGATTGAATGATGCAAATTGGCACCAGTGCACCGCATAATTTTTGTGGTCGTGAATCGATAATATTAGTGTACCAAATAAGTTTGATTTGATTGTACCGAAGGTGAAATGAATGGCAGAGCCCATCCCAACCTTATCAGCTTCAGATTCGTCGCCCTGATTTCTATCTTTGTGTCTTTACACTGGCCGACATTATATGTGCAACGCACTGGACATATCCATGTGCGTTCATAACAATCGGTCCTGTAATCTCTGTCGGAATCTGCTCAAGATGAGGTCAAGGTAACTTTTGGTATGATTTTTTTTTCTAAAAACATACTTTTTATTTGGATAAGTGTTTATAATTTACAATTTGGGGTGGATCGGAAGGAAGATGGAAAAAATGCATGGTCAAAATTCCATTTTATAAGTGTTATATCGAATTTGAATTAAACAATTTAAAGGGAATAAAAAATATTTCAGTTATACTTAAAAAGATGAAAAACAAACAGTTTAACTTGGTATTCACCCACTATAACTGTACTAATTTATGTAGTAAACTATTTCTATCATTAAAACTTACATAAAAACATACCTAAGCTGTTCTTTATCATGAAAATGCAAATATAGATCGTTCTGCATGACCATTTACATTTGATTTGAGCGGGATACGTGCTCGTTATTGACTCTGTAGCAGTAGTATGGATGTCCACTCTCTGATTTTTTGTATCCATGGAGACGAAACACCAATGTTGTCTCCTGTCGTAGCCTTATTATTTTGGTTGTATTTTATTAGACCAGTTTTCTGGGAAAGTGGACAATGATGTTGGAGCCTGTCATAGAAAAGGTGGCCTGGTCATAAGACATGAATGCATTCTCACGCATTTCAAATGACCCCAACCACAAGAAAACTTTGTGCCTCGGTGATTCCATTATCTCCATTCCATATTTTTCCTCAGAGTCACTTCCTCCCTCCTCTATAATTCCTTTCACAAGACCAATTTCGTCTATAGTTCGAATTTCTACTCTAGGAAAATAAGGAGGACATACTCCATAATGTGCTCATGGATCAAATATAATCATATCTAGATTAAGAAAGACAACAGACAATGTACTCCAATTTGTGAGTCTCCTCGTCCATCTAATCATCCCTTGCCATTCAGTGTTAGACAATTTACATTATTCAATTTCAATCAATAGAATCTATTTCCTTCATTCCAAAAACTATTGTTGGTTGGGGAAGACAGAGGTGGAAGGTCTATAGTCAAGAGGGTTTCTACAACCTCCACTTTATTTCTTTTAGGTTTAGGATGGATATAGAAGAGGAATTATCAGACTACGAGGAGGATGACTTGTTAATATATGTATGTATCTTTCATACTCATTAGGATGGAGGATGACTTGTTAATATATGTATGTATCTTTCATACTCATTAAGATATTATAAAGGTCTAAAAGTGTCACATACCCAAGTTCTAGACATTCTATGTTATGCAGAAAACATTATGTTTTATTTTCATTGTAAAGTTTTATGACTATTGACCAAGTGGGGTCAAGGATGACTGTAATTAATTACTTTGAATATTTTATTATTAATAAATAAAAGTGGAGACAAACATCCAAAGGAGACTCTTGAACGAATGTTCACTGACCCACTGGGAGGAATGGACTAGGATGGAGAGCAAACTCACACTTGGCAGCATCCTCAACTCACTTCTAACTACTGCAGGGGGGAAATTCCCTACTTTTATGGTCATGTTCCCCATGAAAGTGGAACTGGGTAGGTGGCTCATTTACTGAAATAAACTGACCAAAAGACCTAGGCATGCTACTTATCTACCCATCGAATTTAGCAGGGGCTGTTCATTCTTACCTTGTGATAATTTTTGGGCACAAGAGATTCAATGAGGGGAAGGTTAGAAGCGATTGAGTGAGTTAAGACTGCATTCTGAACTAGTGCAGCCACATTGCTGAGTTCAATTTTGCTAAAGGCAGGAAGTACCACAGTTTAGTGCTACTACTGAGTTGCAAACGAATTTATTCCATTACTCCACACAGCATCTTCATCCTGATGGTTCAGTGAATAGGCTCGGGGGTCCTAAGGAAAGTAACTTCGGTGTCTTCAGGAGCAGGTTGGGTGGAACGGGCTCCTTTCGCTATTTGTTTCTTCTACAAAGTTATCAGGTTCAATTGTGTTATCTTATTTACTTTCTACCAAACTAATCGTTAATTAATTAATGATTTGAATGTTATTATGTTATCAGTATCATTTCATTCTAAATATTCTTTGACTGTTAGTAATTTTTATTTACTGTAATATTAAATTATTCTGATTATACATGCATCTGTTAAGTACAATGTTATATGGATAGTTAAAATGTATGATTTAATAAGAATGATAGAATAAAATGCTCCCCTGCATTTTTCCACACACTGGTTATAGTGTCGTACTCCAGTACACGGAAGAATATTTAGAATAGATCAGAATGATATTATACAGTGAATAAATTTAAATGATTTCTTTTATAAACATATATCTATATTATTTCAGTACTGTAATACTGTCTTCTTTTCAGTAGACATTTCAGAATTTAACTAAGAAACATAAGTATTTTAATTGTATATGCTTAATAACAAAATCCTTGATTTTTATTTATAACAGTATATTATTCTAAGTATTTCTTTCAAACTATAGCAAATACAGTCATTTGAATCAAAATAACTTATATAGAGATTCACTTTAAACATCAATTCATTATATAAACATTAACATTACATACATTAAATTTTACAATACAGAGAACATGTTTAAGTTAAACAATGTCTTTATAAAACCTATATTATTGAAAACTCATAGTGCAAGTATTTTATAACAAAAACAAAGTTAATACTGTAACAGAGGAATAGTAATTATACATCTATAAACTTTATTATACACTATCAGTATTGAGACATTTTATCACTGTAAACTTTCGAATACAAATTTAATTATCTAGTACAGGATAAATAGCAACCATTAAAACTTGAGTATGAGCTTCTCTTATCTTTTCAAAGTAGATATTTCTTTCGTATACTAAAACGAAGGAATGTAACATGAACAGGGTTCGAAACCCTTAACAAAATTTTTAAACACAGTAAAGTTTCTTGCACTAGGGTTTACAACCTAGCCATTACGGCTTTGTTTGTAAAACAAAACCTAACCATTATAACCTTTCAAAATACAGTGACGGGCTCTTCCCTAAGCATTTATTTAACCATCAGACTTTGCTTATAACCTTGAAATGCTGAAAGTATACTCTACATTCTGTCAACATCCCTATTCTTACAAAACTATGATCATGCTGGTGCATAACATTTTGGAAACAACATAAGTTTTGGACAAGGTTCAACCCTCCCTACACCACATCATAAACCATAATCGGTTTCCAAAACTATTCATCAAGAATTCATAACAAAACAACTTAATCTTTGCCGAATAGTATTTCTGGACAGTAGGCCAAACATTTTGATTTTCAAAACAGTCATTTTACTAAAGCCTCAAAAATAAACAACAAACATTAACCAAGTCAAGGCATCGTGAAACCAACGCGAGCTACAGATAGAAGGTTAAATCCCTTAGAAAAAAAATTCCTACGGCTTAAGATTTTAGTACAACCAAGTTTGAAAACACTTTCGAATCCCGGCGAAAACAAAAGTATAAACAAACCAAATCTCGGCTAAACAAATGAAAACTTGCATGGTGCCAAGATCTTCGCAGTATCATGGATATCCTTGGGGAATGTCATCGAGGCTTACCAAGGCCTTATCAAAGCTTCCATCCCTTTTCGGGACAACTTCAAACTTTGTCGGGGAAGTACACCGGCCTAGAAAAGCAACACGACAAATGGTTAAACATAGGACTGAGTATTTTAAAACAAAAGAATTTGTTAAACAATCATTGAAACTAAAAAAGAAAGCTATTACTTCATCTGCAAATAACTGAAGCACGATTGAGTATCCGGGATTCATCAACGAATACAGTAATGGTTTAAGGTTTCAATATCAACACCCGAAAGGAGCCAAAACCCTGTATAAATTTCTTATGTTGAAGCAATGTTTGAGTTTTCACCTCCATAAACGCTTCCAATGACAGTAGAAGGTTTCACCTTCAAACCCCCTTAAGAGTTGAGACCTGTGCAAAATGTGAAACCTTTGAAACTCCAGTAACCGTTACAAGTAGCAGGTCATGGTATCGAAACCCCAGAAGGCTTTTCAAGCAAAGTTACAAACCTTGAAAAATAGAGAGCTTGTCAGCCTCACCTACACGAATTGCAAAATGAAGTAAATTACAAAGAGGTTGGCATATCAATGATAGGTTAGGGTTTATCCCAAAACCCAAGAACATCCACGAGATCAACGGTGGAGATCTAGCTACAAGGGGACGCCAACATTACGATCACCAACCTCATTCAATAGCATTAAACACTACAGCTACCAACGCCAAGTACTTTCCAATGCATATATCTACTACGATGATTATTTACCTTAGATACATTTCTTGCATAGTTTATAAAGCTTAGAGTCTAAGGATCGTATTTATTATGGTGGCAAATGCATATCATTTCATAGTCAAGGCTTAGTGTTATAGTTTTCGTGCATATAGTTTATGCATATAGAACATGCATTTTAACCATAGTCGTAACATATAGATTCGTCAATCTATATTATGTTCATAAGGTATAACATAAGTGTTAGGCATATAATCTATATAGTCTATACCATTGAAATATATTACAATGTCTTATTTCCATAGTTTGGATATAATAGTGTGTAATGTTTTTGCAAAGTAATTCTCCATAGCTTTGGATACAGTAGGTTATCATTTTGTCTATTAAAATAGATAAAACTAGGCAAATCATATGAATACAAAATATATGGAGATAACCGATCCAATTACATAAAATACCTGAGTTTGTTTGTAAGGCAGATAAATGTTCTCTGCACTTTCGTAGTTTAACTATAAAGGCTAACATTGTATTGCAATTTTTAATCTAAAATGCATTGGTATACTTCAGTCAGAATTTCTCTGTCTTACATGCATTCTGCAAATAGATTTTAGGAGCGTTAGCTATTAATAAGTAAGTAAGCCTCAGGGTGTACACAAGGACCCCTTCATTACATTGAGACGATCAATGAGTCTCTAGCATCAAAATTTATAAAATAGAACAAAATTTGACGTTATGCATTTGAACAAATGAAATACATAATATAAACATTTGAAATGAAACATTCTAACTTTTGATTGACGATAAATGACACTTCAACATTTGAGTCACTAGTTAAGTTAACAACAATTATGACAATTGTCGTTGTTTATAAGTAATCTAAACCTTTTTTCACTAACAACAGATTATAGAAGTTGTCATCGTTAAGAACTATCTGATTAGTGTTTAGATGTGTTTAAGTTAACACTTTTAATACTTTCGCACAACAAACACAAGCATTTAATGCTACGCAAAAAAATTAATTTTTTGTCAATTTTTGGGGATGTTACAAGAAGAATGCCAAAACATTTAGTATCAATTTCATAGTGGAAATGTCAATGGAGGTTAGTATTGCACCAACTCCATATGGAGCTAGGATGGGAGATTTCTGGTCTGTTTCTATATAGACTTATTTGAAGGACTCATGAATGACATTATGAGATACTTTATGTCAACCCACAATTCCAACATCCACATGTATGTGAAATGAAATAGACCATGTTGGGTTGCACCCTAATCCTTTAACATTATTTTCTAACCCCTTTGTTAATGGAATCCCTAGACATAATCCTCAAAACATAAGTGTATGTGGGTGGGAGTAAGGAATATTAAAAGGGTTTTAGGAAAAGATATTAGCGTCGATAACTTCGAGGTGCTTACAGGGATGTATATTGAAGGTGAGTTCATGGTTAAAATGGTGAATAGAAACACTCTAGTTCATTGGTTGGAGATAGGATGGAAGCCATTGCTAGTATATACTCCTCCATTTCATATTTTTGTAAAAGGTTGGGTTTATTTTGAGTGAAGGGAGGAAAAGGATATAAACTTTATTTCTGCAATGAAATGGATTTTTGGGATTTCAAGTCTAGTTCTCAAATATTGGAACCTAGGGTTTGATCCAAAAAATTAGTCAATGGTAATTCACCTCATATGGGTTCTCCTACCTAGTATTCCCTTTTAATTTTGCATGGAAGGGACCCGAAGGGCCATCACAAACTATATGGGGAATTTTGTTTCAATGGAAAAGGATATCTGGAATGCCCCAGACAAAAGGATAGTGAGGTTTCTTGTGGAGTTCTATATAAGGGAGGGATTACAAACTCATTTCGATATTGATTGGGTTATAGGGACTATTCTACTCAAATATTGGACTACTAAAAGCTATCCTTTAGGTGCTCTTCTTTTCATGAAGTGGTTCATTTATAGAAGGAATGTCCCTGAAACAAAAATTGGGCCCTAAACAAGAAAATACATGTTAACATATCTCATGCTCAAGATTCTTTGGAGGATTGTGTCTATAAAAATCAGGAAGTCATTAGTGTGTTAGAATATAATAGTATGATACATAGGTCAATGTACCTCAAAAGACACTTTAGAATGCCTAGCTAATCCTATACCAAAGTGATGGACAAATTCTACAAGGTATGCAATCTCCTTTGATATCTTGTCATTTTACTTTGATATTGGGAAGCTTTGCACCTTTTCAGGTCTTCCTTGTAAGCATTGATAGACTTGATTCTAGAGAAAAATAAGTATGAATACATTAGTTCTCCAAAGGTCAGTAGGGTTTTAGACACCCTTTCCCTTTATTCATACGATTTTTTGAACTTAGTTATTTCAGATAAGGTAGGGAATAATGGTAAGGATGAAATTTAAAAACCCTATAAGGTGAAGAAATCATAAGTCCTAGAATCCTCCAATTATCATCTAAGATATTGGGAAATCATTGAAGTAGAGGATAGTGGGACAATAGATGCAGGTTCGTCCCTCACAACAGATAAATAATTTTCCATAAGTAGGAATTCAAACATTTACAAAGAAACTTTGTTAGGCTCCAAGGAAGTGTAGGATGGTAAATAGATGACCATTAGTGGAATTCTTAGAGAAGGAACTACCCCTATGAAGGTGACCTAATTATTCTTCTCTACTTCAATGTGTGAGGGGCAGGGAGTGATTATAAAACACAATCCCAAAAGAGAATGGTTTTGAATTATCCAACTATAATTATGTTTTAAGAAATTATGTTTTATGAAACTATGTTTGTTGGCTCCAAACTGATTACTGCTCTATCTAAAAATCTAGTTACTTTGATGCTATTGGTTTGTTGGGGGTTCAATACCATACTATGGTCCTAATTTTGATGTTATTTTAACCCGCACTTTTTCAATAGGGATTATTCTTGAAGGAGAAGCTAAGGAATTGGGAAAGTTTTTCAAAATTGTAAACATTTATGGGACTTATGGTGAAAAAATCCTTTTCAGTACCAATTAAGAGAGAAGGAAACTATGATAGGTGATAATAACATAGTAGGTGAATATCATAATTTGATTTGTTTTGATATAGAGGTTTGGAGAGAAATGGCAAGATGAGATCATTTGATATATTAGTTTACTCATTTCTTTGAATAATATAAATTAATTGAGATTGAACCTATGTAATCAATCACAGGATGGAGGATTTCAAGGAGGGGAAGAGGCTATATTTCCAAGAGGTTGAATAGATTTTTAATGGAATAAAAATTGTTTTAGGAAGTAGATAGGTAAAGGTATTTTGTTGATATTGGGGGATTACCTAACCACTTACCAATCCTTGTTCAAAATGACAAAGAGTAAAAAAAAACTCTAGCGCCCTTCAAATTTAATCATGTTTGATTTACATATGAGTATTTCAGAATGTTTATTACAAGAAATTGGAAATTGTATTAACCATCCTCAAGGGAATCAAGTATTTATAAATTTGCTTGTAATATTAAACAAGTGAAGAAGCTTATTGCAAATTTAGAAGAAAAATAAATCATGATGCGATTACAAATGTTGAAGCATAGATATATTTTCTCTTTTAAAATAATTAAAGGGGGGGGTTTAGTGATGATGCGAGGAAAATTTTAAGAACTTTGGAGGACATAAAAATGATATTTTTGAGGAGGAGTTAGAATGAAGATTAAAAAGTAGAGTCATTTGGTTATAATAATGATATAATAATACTAAATTCTTTTATAACTATGTACTCTATAGAAAGAATGTAAACACGATTTGGGATTTTAACACCCCTTATGACTCCCGGGAAAGATATTTTGAAGATATTGCAAATGTTAAGAACATTCATTTTCAAGATATAGAAGCTTCAAACATAGCTTAGACTATGAAAGTGATACGATTGCTTCCTAGACTCTTTTATAAGTTCATGAATGAGAGTTTAAAAGATGGTGTTATCAAGGAGGAATTGAAGGGACTTCTATTTTCTTTTAAGTGGGTCAAGATACCTAGGACTGATAGTTGGAATATGGAATTTTATTTAGGATTTCATGAATTGCTATAAGAGAGCTCTTTATAAGGGTGGTGAATGAATCAAAAGGCTCAAGACAATTTATAGGGGTCCTTAAGTTTACTTTTATTGCATTAATTGTCAAAAAGATTGAACTAAAGTCTTTTGAGGATCTCATGCCCATATCCCTCTAGAATATATATATATATATATATATATATATATCAGCTCATTTCAAATATTATAGCAAATAGGATTAAGGGGATGTTCTCCAAACTAATATTGAAATGACAATTTGTCTTTCTTCACAACATGCAAATTCATGATGTTTTGGGTACATCTTAGAAGAGATTACATTCAATCAAAATTCATTAGAGGAAATTTGGGGTCTAAAATGGGTCTTATAAGAGAATGAGCCATTGATTCATTGGAATTTAAGAACCAATAAAAATTCAAGAAAATGAGTCAACCATAATGGTTGACTTGGGGTATTTGTTATAAAAAACTACTTTTTGTTTTTAGTATTTTCATCATATCTCCTTATGGTTTTATTCAAATTTCAAGTGGGAGCACTCGTCGGAGTTGGAATTCAAATCCGCATCCAGCGAGTACCCACACTATATACTTTTGATGGATTCCACCCCACGAAAAAGAGAAATACATTAAAAATCCAACGACTGATCCTGCTCGAAATTTGAGTAAAACCACAGGAAGATAAGTTGAAAATACGAAAAACAAAAAGTAGTTTTTTTTGTCTTCAAAATATTTAATATTATTTTATTATTTTAACTATTATTTTTTTTAGGAAGCTTAAATTTCTTCTAATGGAGAAACTACAACAAGCAATTGTGATGAATAGTTGTACATCATATTGATTCTACTTCGAATACGTAATCATTTATGAATTTACACAATATTAATAGGATATTGGGTTGTGTGACTTAAACCACTATGCTGTATTAACCCACTCTGGTGTATTAATTAATGGATCTCCTTCTAATTTTTTCAATGTTTCCTATGGGCTTAGACATGGATTTCACCTTTGTTGTTTATTTTGGTTGTGAAAGGATTGAGCAAGTTAATATATGAAACAAAAAGGGTGGGTGGCTTAAAAGGTATTAGGAGGGAAAGACATGTGTTCCTTTCCCACTAACTAATTTTCAATGATATATTGATGTTATGTGAGGGTTCCTTTTAGGAAAGAAGGATTTTAAAGGTTAAATTCTAAAAGAGTAATGCAATGAAATTGGGATGGAGGTAAATCTAAAAAACTATTATATTTTCTTTTATTGTATTAGCACATGATTTGGTAAATCAAATTTTACACATCTTTCCCCTCGATTCAAGTCGTACTGAGCAAGGAATAAAATATTGCGTTTCAATTTGAAACGTAATGACCATATATTTCACAATTAGTTGTGTATGTTTAAAAAAAAAAGCAAGGCTATCCTATTGGTGTCACAAATGGTTATCTCATGATGAAATTTTGATTCTTGTAAATTCTGGCTTGGAAAGAATACATGTGTACTAGTTATTAATTACATGTGTGTCAAAAATAATTTTTGATAAAATTAAAAAGAAAGTATTTCAATTTTCTCTAATTAGGGAGGAAGGAATAAAAAATAATTCCGCTTGTAGAATGGACTAATTAGGGAGGAAGGAATAAAAAATAATTTCGCTTGTAGAATGGACCAAATTCGCTTGGAAAAATGATGTAGGAGAATGGGTTATATATATATATTCAATCATCCTCTCGATGTAAAGAGATTTTGGAGATTCATATTTAATGAAGGATTATGGAGCATAATCATGATAACTAAATATTTTAAATTTTAAAGGAAATTGAATAGAGGGTTTGATAAGATATGAAAGAAATTCTATAAAGAGCTTATGCATTATATGGAAAGAACTAGTGAAAATTTTCCAATTTTAGAAAGATGGGTTGCTTGCACCATAAGCATATGTGAGAATATTAGAATAAGGAATACCCCTAGATTGGATGTATTGACAATTATAGATTATCAATGTAATTATACTCAAAACTATAGGTAATAAGGAAATAGAAATGTGTATATGTTTCAATAAAAGGGTGCCTATGAGTTGGTTCAATATGTGCTTGTAAGTTGAAGCTCTAACTTATCAAGTTAATGTGATAGAAGAATGGACAAATTATATCCAATTGTTAGATCATAGTGCAATTTATTTATAATATTACGAGCCTGAGCTAAATTGCATTCAGAAGAAAACAATCATAATTCTTACTACAAAACTAGGTATGAAACCTTGATGTCATAAGACATAACTTAGGATAGTTTCTTATCGTGGAATGAGATATAAAAGCTATATATTAAAAAAAATTAAAATAATAATTCTTTATTAAAACAATAAAGAATAAAAGAAGTCACTTTACAAGATAATCATACTATCAAATATTTTCAGATCATCAAAGGTATTATTATATCTAATTTTAAAAGTAATTGTGATGTAATAAACCAATAGAAAATACGAGAGAATTAATATACTACAAAGAGAAGGCCACTTTATAAGATATTCATTCCATCAAAAGTATTTTCACATATAAAAATAAAAAATAATTGTGATACAATTAATCATTAATAGAAAATTACAAATATACTATAAAGAATAGGCCACTTTACAAGATATTCAGATCATCAAAGGTATTATACCATCAAAACTACTATCACATGCAAATTTAAACGATAATTGTGATACAATTAAATAATATAAGAGAAAATTAATGCATATAAAGATATCATTAACTTTTGTGATACTAAGAGGTGAAAGATGAAGAAACACATAAAATTAAGTTTAATATCAATTCATCTAAGTCATGTAAAATAAGGAAAGTATCTTCCAAACTTGTTTATCGTAAAATAAAATAAAATGTTAAAACAAATCAATTTAGCTTTTTATAAAAAATAAAACTAAAAATCTTAATGAAAAGATTTTCAAAATTAGTATGTTTTTATATAATAATTTAATTTCTTTATTATATCATATAATTTAACATAATTTTTTATATTAATGAAGTGATTTAATAATATTTATTTAATTTAATTCTAATTTTATTTATTTTAAAAAAAATATTTATTATCTCAGGTTAAAAATGAAAAATAAACTCTAACTTTTTGAACTATATTTGATTGTTTTTGTGTGTGTTTGTTATATTGATATGATATCGTTAATTTTAGTTTATTTAATTTTATTAATGTTTATTTATGATCATTTAAAGGTTTATTAAATAAAATAGGTAATATAAAGTTATTGTTATTTTTGATGATGATGATTATTAATGTTCACATAAATTGACTTCTTTTTATTAAAATTTTAAAAAGTTAAAGAATCACTTGACACTCTCTAAAATTTTATTTGTATACATGAAAAGCTTTAAAAGAAGCATTCCTAAATTAACATAATTGAAATGAGTTAAAAGGTTGGGGAGGTCAATATGATAATAAATATTTTCAAATTGTGGTTTAATGTGGGTGTATCCATGACATTTTAGAGAAAGTGATTTTCATTTTCATCCCTCTTATCATCCCATAATTTTCTCTTATCCTCTAATTCTTTATCACACCAAAAATCTCCTTAAATTTAGAAGCAATAAAACTTCTAATATTATCACTATTCTACATAATGACCTATTCCTCAAGTACCCAATAATTTAGTCAAGACATGAAATCCTTATGTCGGCATCCCTTAAACTATAAGGGGGTTTTGGTTGTTCTTTAAAACATTCTTAGGGAGCTTATTATCTCCTATGTTTTTTATCTTGTTCTTGTACATTATGTACCTAGTCATAGCCATGTTCTCAATGGAGGAGAGACTAGCTTCTATAGGGAGGACATGATAACATAGTACAGTTAATTTTGAGATTATATGTTATAAAAACCTTTTAGATTTGGTTTATCATTCTCCAAGATTATTTAAAGATGCTGAAACCCCAAACTTCACATACATATAAGATAATAGAACTGACCAAAATCTAAGAATAGAGTTTCTTATTCCCAAAAATTACTTAATTTAGAAGAAGTTTCAAATCCATAATAAACCTTCCATCTTCCATTCATCATCTACCCAGGTTATTATTGCCATGCATAAAATTAACTTAATATTAATATAACAATAACAATAAATTAAAATAATCAACATAATTTTATTTTATTATCTCTTATCTTTTAATATCCAATAAATTATATTTTAAATATTTAAATTTTTTATATTATATTTATTTAACCCATTTCCACCCTACTTCATAAATTTAATTATAATCCATCTTTTACGCACACATTATGAGTCTCCCGCCAAAATTGTCAAACACGTTAATTTCAAGCTGATAACAATGTTACACAATGTTAACATCTCTCCCAACCAAACTGTGAAACACGCTACTTTTTGTGTCGTTAACAATGTTGATATGTAAATTTCTAACAGGATTCCTCTTTCCTGTATTTCAGCAATAGTTTTTTCACAGGAAGAGTTAAACTTCATTTTCTTTTACATGAGTGGTCATTGTGAACTTATTTTGTCTTACATTTTCATTTTTTCCACTTAGAGAAAGTGAGGTGGACTTGGAAATGAAAGAATCTCAAGACTACAGAGCTAAGGGTCAATTTCACATAAAGCTATCCACAACCAACCACCTTAACCACCCTACCATAACAAGAACCCCTTATTTGTGGGTAGAAGTTCTCGAAACTTCAAGAACCGAGGTAATGCTAACGTCATCTCCATGACGAGGTTTGCCGCGTCACGGATGATGCAAATTGGCACCAGTGCACCAGATAATTTTTGTGGTCATGAATCACTAATATTAGCGTACCAAAGAAGTATCATCTGATTGGACCGAAGGTGGAATGAATGGCAGAGCCCATCCCAACCTAATCAACTTGAGATTCGTCCCCGTGATTTCGATCTTTGTGTCTTTACACTGGCGGACAGATATGAGCAATCCCTTGGACATATCCTTGTGCATTCATTACAATCGTTCCTGTAAGGAATCCGCTCAATACAAGGTCAGGGTTGCAATTTTGATTTACCTTCATTTTTTTCTTTTTTCTTTTATGTTTCTATGTAGATAGCTGTTTATATCTTACACGATGAAGGATATTTTTTCTAAATTGCAGGTTAATGAAACAAGTGTAATGTCAGGATTTATTTTATGGGCATTTTAACAAATTCAAAGTAAACAAGTACTAGCACAAGCACTTAACCTGTGGTCTGTGAACACAGATAGGTCACAAGTAAGTGCCGTAAACAAGTTATCTATTACTTCTTCTCCATGCTTAATTGTAATCACTTGTTATCCATGCCTAATTCTAATCACTTGTTATCCATGCCTGAGCTACTTCTTTAGTTAAATGGGTTGTATGTCACCACTAGTTATGAATGCATGAGCTACTAGTTATCCATGAATCAACTACCAATTATTTTGTATATTTTGTTTTATAATTGTTCATTTTGAATTTTGAACGATGCCCATAAAATCAATCTGAGCTACTTCTTTAGTTAAATGGGTTGTATGTCACCACTAGTTATGGATGCATGAGCTACTAGTTATCCATGAATCAACTACCAATTATTTTTTATATTTTGTTTTATAATTGTTTATTTTGAATTTTGAACGATGCCCATAAAATCAATCTAGACAATACACTTGTCCCATCCTCCTTCAATCTAAGAAAAGCGTAGATGGTAGTCCACCCCAAATTCTAAGATATAAACCTCTGGATGTAATTAAAAAAAATCAAAATATCTCAATTTACATGTAATAACTGGTACCTCAAGTATGCATAACAAGTAATTTAACTTGGTATTCATGGATTAAGGTTATGTGGCTATAATAATTTATGTACTAACCTATTTTTACCCTTGAAACTTACATAAGTTGTTTTGAGTGAGGATTTACATATGATTTGAGCGGGATTCCTTATTGACAATGCAGCAACAAGGATGTCAAGTTTCTGATTTGTTATATCCGTGGACACAAAATTCACCAATGTTGTTTTGTGTTGTAGCCTTATTATTTTTTTTACAATATTTAAGCCATTGTTTCAAGTAAAAATCATGAAATACTTTCACTATATGCAACCACCAATGTTTGGACAAAGACATTTATAGGGTTTACTTCTAATCCATTTAGGAAATGGCTCAATAAATATGATCACAACATTTATGTAATCCTAATTTTTAAGATACTAAGATGTAACTTGTTAACTAAATAAATCAGAACTCTAAAACTATGGAAGAAAAAAAATTCTTCTGGACCATGATATTGTCCATTAAACTTCTAGTGTTATCCCTCGAAACTATAACCATAGCAATGCCGTCTTAATCTAGAGATCTCGAACCACTAGTTGGAATGACCCCATACTATCACATCTTCTTCTTGATATATGAGTGTAGAATATGTTGGATGGCATATTTGGGTGAGAGATAGTGGGATAGGGTAGTGCATAACCTCCATGGAATTGAATCATTATAATTGCATGATGTATATGAATCCTAGTGAAATGGAATTTTATTAACTAAAGTTAGAAACATGAAAACAATAAGAAAAATATGCAATCTCAAGGAAAATTATATTATGTTTTCCAAACGTATTTTTATTGTATCGAGTGAAACGAGGTGCTCTACAATTTAGTATGGGGGAGATGTTGTAAAGTGTGATGTAACATTTGTGATGTAACAAAATAATTAAAAAAATTCATGTCGGCTCATAAAATAAAAAATTATGGAAAGTATTTAAAAAAAAACATGTTGGTTTATAAAATAAAATATTATGAAAAGGAGATGTTCGTTTATAAAAAAAATTCTTAAAACTTAAACCCTAATCTATCAATCAAGAGAGATCAAATTTATTGAGTTTAAATTTAAAAAAAGAAATACACCTCAAAAAATTGGATCCCTCTCGATGCTTGATAGATCTTGCGGGTTTAAGATAGATAAATCTTGATAGAAGTACAATGATTACACACAAGATGAACATAACTAATAAACAAATCCCACACCCATACAAAAAGATAGAAATATGCAATTACCCGTTACACCTTAATAACTTGTAACACGACATATGGCATATATGTTGTTGTTTTTGGCATGAAAATGATAATTATTTTAAAACCATTGGAGAATAAAAGTTATACTATTTTTAAAAGTCACTTTACAAAATATTTATACTATCAAAGTTATTGATATCTTTAAAAGTATTAAATCATATCTAAATTTAAAAGTTAATTGTGGTGTAATTAACTAACTAAAACTATAAGAGAATTAGTGTACTATGAGAGGATGCCACTTTATAATATATTCATGCCATCAAAGTTATGGATTCCATAAAAATATATTATCATATTTAAATTTAAAAAGTAATTGTGGTACAATGGACTAAAGAGAAAATGACATCGATATACATAAATTATAAATTGATTCAAGAGGACAATTTAGATTAGGAACAATATAATTTGAAATTAGAACATGCAATCACATAGTTCCACTTCAAGGAGTTGCATACAAGTTCAAGGGGGAAGTTCATAATGATGTTGGAGCCTTTCATAGAAAATGTGTCCTAATCATAAGACATGAATACATCCTCGCCCATTTCAAATGACCCCAACCATAAGAAAAACTTTTCCTCAATGAGTCCATTATATCCATTGCATATTGCCCCACAATCACTTCCTCATTGCAAAGAATCCTTTGCAATATATAAATATTTATATTACCTTATACTTTTTGATGATTTCTTACAATGAATAGGTTACACAATATATATATCAAATCTTACGTAAAGTTGGTATCTCGCAATTAGTGGCTATTTGACCTATTTTATAATTAATGATTAATAGTAGTAATATACGTTTAGGTATAATACAAGCCATCCTTTCCTTCAAAGATTCTTCCTTGAATCTTGGATTCTGCTTAATTGATGGCAACTTCAGAGAGGTTATAAAACTTAATGGGATATTAAGTGATGAATAACTTTGTTCAATAGTTTATCTTGAATGATAGTATCATGATTCAATAATTCTTGAAATAACTGGTCATATTTCCATTCAAATTTCTCGATCCATGGGAAGCATAATATTTTCGCAATAAAATTGTATTTGCAATAGGTAGTACCCTTTTGAATTTCCAATTTGATATTTTCATGATGAACTTGTTTCGTCATATTGATCTCTGATATTTTTGCATGCTTTGGTATGCCACTATTCTGAGATTGACATATGGCTTCCCTTGTGATGATCGATGGATATACAAACATTGTTTTGAATTCACTTGTAATGGTCTTCTTATCTATAGGGGCAAGTTTTGACTTTTTTATTTCATTAATTTGTGTTTGATTAAAAAAAAATTCAAACAATGTATTTCCATGTCCTTATCTAACGAGATATTATCCAATTGTTTGTTGGCATGCTTTTGTGATTCTTGGTCTCATTGAATTACAACTTCCTCTAGATTGTTTATATCTTCGCGTGACAAAGAATATTTTGGATTCTCATCTTTTTCAACATCGTGATTATGATCATTTTTATTGTATTTATTTTCATCATCATTATACATGTCTACATGTTCACCTTCTTTAAAGTCATCATTGACTACATATTTATCAATATCTAGTGTATCTATATCTTTGTTTTTGTTATTTTCATTCTCATCAAACTCTTCTTCACATTCACCTTGATCTTCCACACTTTGAACTTAATTCTCGTTTGCTACATATTTTTTTCATTTGTCATCGCTATCATCTTCCTTATGGCCTTTGCTTCGGTTTGGGCTCTTGTCATGACATCTAGTTCGCCTTTTCTCTGCATTTACACTAGGCATTTTTATTGATTTTGTATTATGTGCGCATTTATGCGACTCATTTATGTTCCTTGTATGAAGCCATACACATGAGTGATATAATATTTAATAATTGTGGGTACATATGCATATCTATGATACGACATCCTATTTCGAGCATTGTATTTAAAATATGGGTTCTTATCCCTCCTTGTATTTGATGGTGTGATCTTTTGGTGAGGGGGAATATAAGGATTCAGTTGATATGATTTTCATTTTTCTTTGGTCTTGTGCATTGTGGAAATCCTTTGGTTAGGGGGGATATAAGGAGTTAGTCAATATGGTTTTGCTTCTATCGTGAGTGTAGTAGGGATTTTGAGCTACTCTTGATCAATATCATCATTATTGTTTAGTTTTTTTTCCTGCTCCATATCACTTGAGAATTTAGAGGAAATGCCCACTTCTTCTTCCTTCATCTCACTTAAGGAGTAGGACACATAAATATCCATTGTATCATTATAATATGAAGCATGTGCATCAATACTTTTGTCGTCAATATTCTTATCATATTCTTCTTCTCGTATTTGTATTTCTTTAAAGTCTCTTTTCATTTCTATTTTAATTTATTCAACCTTTTTAAGTCATTCACAAATACCATTAATTCTTTCATCAAAATTCTATGACATGGTGATTCTAGTTTGTAAATATCCTTAAAAGAATTAACTTCTAATAAAAATCCTCCAAAGATTGAAATTTTATCAAAAAAATAAATTATTAAAAAGAATAATTTAATAACAATTATTATTAAAAATTAATAACAATATTATTACTCTACATTTATTTTTAATGGTAACAAGGGTTTAAATAATTATTGTTAATAATAAATATTTAAAGCAATATAAAACCATGTACTAATTTTATAAAACCATGTGTTGGTTATCAAACCACGCAATTGATTTCTCTCTGTTACACCGAAATCTTGTCATCATGAGTCATGTGTCAACTCCTTTCCTTAATCCCTGAAGTTTCCTTGGTTGAAAACATCCAAAGCAAGTTGTTGTCCTTATGTTTCCACAATGTCTAGCTGCAATGGTGCATCTTCCTTTCCATCAAGAGCCACTAGACCATGCTTGGTGCATGATGCTCTCTAGCAGAGTGTGCGAGTGGCTCTTGTTTCTCGTTTACAAGTTGCGTTGACTCCTTCTTGGCGCCAGTTTCCTTCATACAGAGTGGGTCAGAGTTGGTTAATGTGGATAACAAGGAGATTCAAGTGACTTCTCGAATCTTGGTGACATGGACTTCTATCCCTAGTTGGTAGTAATACTGGTATTCGGTCCCCTAACCTAATGGGAAGATCCCTTAGACCTCTCCCCTTAATCCTCAACTTACTCTATCCATTTGGCATTATAAATAAGACCTCTCTCTCCATTGAGAAGGGAGGAAGGACTATAGTACTCTCATGCTGGTTGAATTATCCTAGGTGATCCTTACTCATCCTTTGGGAGGAAAACATCATTTTTTGGAGGCTTGGCTTGGATTGTTGGATGGAATTTGCGATGTTGAGGCTTAGGTTCAATATGTGCTTGTAAGTTGAAGCTCTAACTTATCAAGTTAATGTGATAGAAGAATGGACAAATTATATCCAATTGTTAGATCATAGTGCAATTTATTTATAATATTACGAGCCTGAGCTAAATTGCATTCAGAAGAAAACAATCATAATTCTTACTACAAAACTAGGTATGAAACCTTGATGTCATAAGACATAACTTAGGATAGTTTCTTATTGTGGAACAAGATATAAAAGCTATATATTAAAAAAAAATTAAAATAATAATTCTTTATTAAAACAATAGAGAATAAAAGAAGAAGTCACTTTACAAGATAATCATACTATCAAATATTTTCAGATCATCAAAGGTATTATTATATCTAATTTTAAAAGTAATTGTGATGCAATAAACCAATAGAAAATACGAGAGAATTAATATACTACAAAGAGAAGGCCACTTTATAAGATATTCATTCCATCAAAAGTATTTTCACATATAAAAATAAAAAATAATTGGGATACAATTAATCATTAATAGAAAATTACAAATATACTATAAAGAATAGGCCACTTTACAAGATATTCATATCATCAAAGGTATTATACCATCAAAACTACTATCACATGCAAATTTAAACGATAATTGTGATACAATTAAATAATATAAGAGAAAATTAATGCATATAAAGATATCATTAACTTTTGTGATACTAAGAGGTGAAAGATGAAGAAACACATAAAATTAAGTTTAATATCAATTCATCTAAGTCATGTAAAATAAGGAAAGTATCTTCCAATCTTGTTTATCGTAAAATAAAATAAAATGTTAAAACAAATCAATTTAGCTTTTTATAAAAAATAAAACTAAAAATCTTAATGAAATGATTTTCAAAATTAGTATGTTTTTATATAATAATTTAATTTCTTTATTATATCATATAATTTAACATAATTTTTTATATTAATGAAGTGATTTAATAATATTTTTTTACTTTAATTCTAATTTTATTTATTTTAAAAAAAATATTTATTATCTTAGGTTAAAAATGAAAAATAAACTCTAACTTTTTGAACTATATTTGATTGTTTTTGTGTGTGTTTGTTATATTGATATGATATCGTTAATTTTAGTTTATTTAATTTTATTAATGTTTATTTATAATCATTTAAAGGTTTATTAAATAAAATAGGTAATAGAAAGTTATTGTTATTTTTTATGATGATGATTATTAACGTTCACATAAATTGACTTCTTTTTATTAAAATTTTAAAAAGTTAAAGAATCACTTACACTCTCTAAAATTTTATTTGTATACATGAAAAGCTTTAAAAGAAGCATTCCTAAATTAACATAATTGAAATGAGTTAAAAGGTTTGGGAGGTCAATATGATAATAAATATTTTCAAATTGTGGTTTAATGTGGGTGTATCCATGACATTTTAGAGAAAGTGATTTTCATTTTCATCCCTCTTATCATCCCATAATTTTCTCTTATCCTCTAATTCTTTATCGCACCAAAAATCTCCTTAAATTTAGAAGCAATAAAACGTCTAATATTATCACTATTCTACATAATGACCTATTCCTCAAGTACCAAATAATTTAGTCAAGACATGAAATCCTTATGTCGACATGCCTTAAACTATAAGGGGGTTTTGGTTGTTCTTTAAAACATTCTTAGGGAGCTTATTATCTCCTATGTTTTTTATCTTGTTCTTGTACATTATGTACCTAGTCATAGCCATGTTCTCAATGGAGGAGAGACTAGCTTCTATAGGGAGGACATGATAACTTAGTACAGTTAATTTTGAGATTATATATTATAAAAACCTTTTAGATTTGGTTTATCATTCTCCAAGATTATTTAAAGATGCTGAAACCCCAAACTTCACATACATATAAGATAATAAAACTGACCAAAATCTAAGAATGGAGTTTCTTATTCCCAAAAATTACTTAATTTAGAAGAAGTTTCAAATCCATAATAAACCTTCCATCTTCCCTTCATCATCTACCCATGTTATTATTGCCATGCATAAAATTAACTTAATATTAATATAACAATAATAATAAATTAAAATAATCAACATAATTTTATTTTATTATCTCTTATCTTTTAATATCCAATAAATTATATTTTAAATATTTAAATTTTTTATATTATATTTATTTAACCCATTTCCACCCTACTTCATAAATTTAATTATAATCCATCTTTTACGCACACATTATGAGTCTCCCGCCAAAATTGTCAAACACGTTAATTTCAAGCTGATAACAATGTTACACAATGTTAACATCTCTCCCAACCAAACTGTGAAACACGCTACTTTTTGTGTCGTTAACAATGTTGATATGTAAATTTCTAACAGGATTCCTCTTTCCTGTATTTCAGCAATAGTTTTTTCACAGGAAGAGTTAAACTTCATTTTCTTTTACATGAGTGGTCATTGTGAACTTATTTTGTCTTACATTTTCATTTTTTCCACTTAGAGAAAGTGAGGTGGACTTGGAAATGAAAGAATCTCAAGACTACAGAGCTAAGGGTCAATTTCACATAAAGCTATCCACAACCAACCACCTTAACCACCCTACCATAACAAGAACCCCTTATTTGTGGGTAGAAGTTCTCGAAACTTCAAGAACCGAGGTAATGCTAACGTCATCTCCATGACGAGGTTTGCCGCGTCACGGATGATGCAAATTGGCACCAGTGCACCAGATAATTTTTGTGGTCATGAATCACTAATATTAGCGTACCAAAGAAGTATCATCTGATTGGACCGAAGGTGGAATGAATGGCAGAGCCCATCCCAACCTAATCAACTTGAGATTCGTCCCCGTGATTTCGATCTTTGTGTCTTTACACTGGCGGACAGATATGAGCAATCCCTTGGACATATCCTTGTGCATTCATTACAATCGTTCCTGTAAGGAATCCGCTCAATACAAGGTCAGGGTTGCAATTTTGCTTTACCTTCATTTTTTTCTTTTTCTTTTATGTTTCTATGTAGATAGGTGTTTATATCTTACACGATGAAGGATATTTTTTCTAAATTGCAGGTTAATGAAACAAGTGTAATGTCAGGATTTATTTTATGGGCATTTTAACAAATTCAAAGTAAACAAGTACTAGCACAAGCACTTAACCTGTGGTCTGTGAACACAGATAGGTCACAAGTAAGTGCCGTAAACAGGTTATCTATTACTTCTTCTCCATGCTTAATTGTAATCACTTGTTATCCATGCCTAATTGTAATCACTTGTTATCCATGCCTAAGCTACTTCTTTAGTTAAATGGGTTGTATGTCACCACTAGTTATGAATGCATGAGCTACTAGTTATCCATGAATCAACTACCAATTATTTTGTATATTTTGTTTTATAATTGTTCATTTTGAATTTTGAACGATGCCCACAAAATCAATCTGAGCTACTTCAATTATTTTTTATATTTTGTTTTATAATTGTTTATTTTTAATTTTGAACGATGCCCATAAAATCAATCTAGACAATACACTTGTCCCATCCTCCTTCAATCTAAGAAAAGCGTAGATGGTAGTCCACCCCAAATTCTAAGATATAAACCTCTGGATGTAATTAAAAAAAATCAAAATATCTCAATTTACATGTAATAACTGGTACCTCAAGTATACATAACAAACAAGTAATTTAACTTGGTATTCATGGATTAAGGTTATGTGGCTATAATAATTTATGTACTAACCTATTTTTACCCTTGAAACTTACATAAGTTGTTTTGAGTGAGGATTTACATATGATTTGAGCGGGATTCCTTATTGACAATGCAGCAACAAGAAGGATGTCAAGTTTCTGATTTGTTATATCCGTGGACACAAAATTCACCAATGTTGTTTTGTGTTGTAGCCTTATTATTTTTTTTACAATATTTAAGCCATTGTTTCAAGTAAAAATCATGAAATACTTTCTCTATATGCAACCACCAATGTTTGGACAAAGACATTTATAGGGTTTACTTCTAATCCATTTAGGAAATGGCTCAATAAATATGATCACAACATTTATGTAATCCTAATTTTTAAGATACTAAGATGTAACTTGTTAACTAAATAAATCAGAACTCTAAAACTATGGAAGAAAAAAAATTCTTCTGGACCATGATATTGTCCAATAAACTTCTAGTGTTATCCCTCGAAACTATAACCATAGCAATGCCGTCTTAATCTAGAGGTCTCGAACCACTAGTTGGAATGACCCCATACTATCACATCTTCTTCTTGATATATGAGTGTAGAATATGTTGGATGGCATATTTGGGTGAGAGATAGTGGGATAGGGTAGTGCATAACCTCCATGGAATTGAATCATTATAATTGCATGATGTATATGAATCCTAGTGAAATGGAATTTTATTAACTAAAGTTAGAAACATGAAAACAAAAAGAAAAATATGCAATCTCAAGGAAAATTATATTATGTTTTCCAAACGTATTTGTATTGTATCGAGTGAAACGAGGTGCTCTACAATTTAGTATGGGGGAGATGTTGTAAAGTGTGATGTAACAAAATAATTAAAAAAATTCATGTCGGCTCATAAAATAAAAAATTATGTAAAGTATTTAAAAAAAAACATGTTGGTTTATAAAATAAAATATTATGAAAAGGAGATGTTCGTTTATAAAAAAAATACTTAAAACTTAAACCCTAATCTATCAATCAAGAGAGATCAAATTTATTGAGTTTAAATTTAAAAAAAGAAATACACCTCAAAAAATTGGATCCCTCTCGATGCTTGATAGATCTTGCGAGTTTAAGATAGATCTATCTTGATAGAAGTACAATGATTACACACAAGATTAACATAACTAATAAACAAATCCCATACCCATACAAAAAGATAAAAATATGCAATTACCCGTTACACCTTAATAACTTGTAACACCTTAATAACTTGTAACACGACATATGGCATATATGTTGTTGTTTTTGGCATGAAAATGATAATTATTTTAAAACCATTGGAGAATAAAAGTTATACTATTTTTAAAAGTCACTTTACAAAATATTTATACTATCAAAGCTATTGATATCTTTAAAAGTATTAAATCATATCTAAATTTAAAAGTTAATTGTGGTGTAATTAACTAACTAAAACTATAAGAGAATTAGTGTACTATGAGAGGCTGCCACTTTATAATATATTGATTCCATCAAAGTTATGGATTCCATAAAAAATATTATCATATTTAAATTTAAAAAGTAATTGTGGTACAATGGACTAAAGAGAAAATGAAATCGATATACATAAATTATAAATTGATTCAAGAGGACAATTTAGATTAGGAACAATATAATTTGAAATTAGAACATGCAATCACATAGTTCCACTTCAAGGAGTTGCATACAAGTTCAAGGGGGAAGTTCATAATGATGTTGGAGCCTTTCATAGAAAATGTGTCCTAATCATAAGACATCAATACATCCTGGCCCATTTCAAATGACTCCAACCATAAGAAAAAAATTTCCTCAATGAGTCCATTATATCCATTGCATATTGCCCCACAATCACTTCCTCATTGCAAAGAATCCTTTGCAATATATAAATATTTATATTACCTTATATTTTTTGATGATTTCTTACAATGAATAGGTTACACAATATATATATCAAATTTTACGTAAAGTTGGTATCTCGCAATTAGTGGCTATTTGACCTATTTTATAATTAATGATTAATAGTAGTAATATACGTTTAGGTATTATACAAGCCATCCTTTCCTTCAAAGATTTTTCCTTGAATCTTGGATTCTGCTTAATTGATGGCAACTTCAGAGAGGTTATAAAACTTGATGGGATATTAAGTGATGAATAACTTTGTTCAATAGTTTATCTTGAATGATAGTATCATGATTCAATAATTCTTGAAATAACTGGTCATATTTCCATTCAAATTTCTCGATCCATGGGAAGCATAATATTTTCGCAATAAAATTGTATTTGCAATAGGTAGTACCCTTTTGAATTTCCAATTTGATATTTTCATGATGAACTTGTTCCGTCATATTGATCTCTGATATTTTTGCATGCTTTGGTATGCCACTATTCTGAGATTGACATATGGCTTCCCTTGTGATGATCGATGGATATACAAACATTGTTTTGAATTCACTTGTAATGGTCTTCTCATCTATAGGGGCAAGTTTTGACTTTTTTATTTCATTAATTTGTGTTTGATTAAAAAAAAATTCAAACAATGTATTTCCATGTCCTTATCTAACGAGATATTATCCAATTGTTTGTTGGCATGCTTTTGTGATTCTTGGTCTCATTGAATTACAACTTCCTCTAGATTGTTTATATCTTCGCGTGACAAAGAATATTTTGGATTCTCATCTTTTTCAACATCGTGATTATGATCATTTTTATTGTATTTATTTTCATCATCATTATACATGTCTACATGTTCACCTTCTTTAAAGTCATCATTGACTACATATTTATCAATATCTAGTGTATCTATATCTTTGTTTTTGTTATTTTCATTCTCATCAAACTCTTCTTCACATTCACCTTGATCTTCCACACTTTGAACTTATTTCTCGTTTGCTAAATACTTTTTTCATTTGTCATCGCTATCATCTTCCTTATGGCCTTTGCTTCGGTTTGGGCTCTTGTCATGACATCTAGTTCGCCATTTCTCTGCATTTACACTAGGCATTTTTATTGATTTTGTATTATGTGCGCATTTGTGCGACTCATTTATGTTCCTTGTATGAAGCCATACACATGAGTGATATAATATTTAATAATTGTGGGTACATATGCATATCTATGATATGACATCCTATTTCGAGCATTGTATTTAAAATATGGGTTCTTATCCCTCCTTGTATTTGATGGTGTGATCTTTTGGTGAGGGGGAATATAAGGATTCCGTTGATATGATTTTCATTTTTCTTTGGTCTTGTGCATTGTGGAAATCCTTTGGTTAGGGGGGATATAAGGAGTTAGTCAATATGGTTTTGCTTCTATCGTGAGTGTAGTAGGGATTTTGAGCTACTCTTGATCAATATCATCATTATTGTTTAGTTTTTTTTCCTGCTCCATATCACTTGAGAATTTAGAGGAAATGCCCACTTCTTCTTCCTTCATCTCACTTAAGGAGTAGGACACATAAATATCCATTGTATCATTATAATATGAAGCATGTGCATCAATACTTTTCTTGTCAATATGCTTATCATATTCTTCTTCTCGTATTTGTATTTCTTTAAAGTCTCTTTTCATTTCTATTTTAATTTATTCAACCTTTTTAAGTCATTCACAAATACCATTAATTCTTTCATCAAAATTCTATGACATGGTGATTCTAGTTTGTAAATATCCTTAAAAGAATTAACTTCTAATAAAAATCCTCCAAAGATTGAAATTTTATCAAAAAAATAAATAATTAAAAAGAATAATTTAATAACAATTATTATTAAAAATTAATAACAATATTATTACTCTACATTTATTTTTAATGATAACAAGGGTTTAAATAATTATTGTTAATAATAAATATTTAAAGCAATATAAAACCATGTACTAATTTTATAAAACCATGTGTTGGTTATCAAACCACGCGATTGATTTCTCTCTGTTACACCGAAATCTTGTCATCATGAGTCATGTGTCAACTCCTTTCCTTAATCCCTGAAGTTTCCTTGGTTGAAAACATCCAAAGCAAGTTGTTGTCCTTATGTTTCCACAATGTCTAGCTGCAATGGTGCATCTTCCTTTCCATCAAGAGCCACTAGACCATGCTTGGTGCATGATGCTCTCTAGCAGAGTGTGCGAGTGGCTCTTGTTTCCCGTTTACAAGTTGCATTGACTCCTTCTTGGCGCCAGTTTCCTTCATACAGAGTGGGTCAGAGTTGGTTAATGTGGATAACAAGGAGATTCAAGTGACTTCTCGAATCTTGGTGACATGGAGTTCTATCCCTAGTTGGTAGTAATACTGGTATTCGGTCCCCTAACCTAATGGGAAGATCCCTTAGACCTCTCCCCTTAATCCTCAACTTACTCTATCCATTTGGCATTATAAATAAGACCTCTCTCTCCATTGAGAAGGGAGGAAGGACTATAGTACTCTCATGCTGGTTGAATTATCCTAGGTGATCCTTACTCATCCTTTGGGAGGAAAACATCATTTTTTGGAGGCTTGGCTTGGATTGTTGGATGGAATTTGCGATGTTGAGGCTTAGTTTGTGACATTCCTTCTCTATGTATTTCTCATTATTACAGTTAATGCAAACTCTTTCTATAAACATTGTTGTGTTGATAGTGTTTAGAAATTTCTTCATTAACTCTTAGTTTAGATCAATTCGTATTCTATATATGCTTTTATTGTTTTCTTGTTTCTATTTGTTCAACAAGGTTTTGCAGCTCGAGATCTGAAGGTTCTGAGCTTGGATCAACAAAGAGGAAAAGTATTTGCAGACTACAGGTAAGTGACCCACTTGTTTTAACTTGCATCTTTATTGATCTAGGAAAATAGGCTTATTCTGTATTCATTTTTTCTAGATCCACTCAGACTAGGGAGATCTCGCTTGAGTCCACTTGAGTAGATTGTCGATAAACACTCTCTGATACCACTTGCAAAGAATACCGATTTCTCTTTGATACCACTTGCAAGGAATGGTGATTTTGATTGTAGAAACAGATTCAATACCATAAAAAATCTCATGGAGGACCGAAAATTTCAGAGTTTGAAAGTTGTAACCACGGTTTTAAAAACTTTATGTAGTAATTTTTCAAAACCGTTTTGGAAAAAAGAAAATTTTATGTTTGAAATTGTAGAACATTTAGACTAACCAAAAATAATGTGTAATGAGTGTATGATCTACATTGTTGGGAATAATGGAAAACAAAATAGATAATATACATGAATGTAAATTGAAAAGCGACGTGATATAAAATAATCAAGTCCTGAATGATACACATTCTTTCGAAACCAAATCTCATTTCTTCTTCCAACAAGTATTATGTTGGATCCACTCCATACTTTGTTTCATGCAAGTTTATACCGATTCGTTTTTTCTTATGTTGACATTTGGTTATGTTGTTTCCAGTCCCTGCATAATATCCAACATATGCAAACTAGATTGTTTGAAACCTATTATCGAATATTCTTAAGTACATTATTATTCGAAATTTAAGAAAGAATTCGTATTGATTTCTCTTTTATTCACCTGATTCATTTCTCTTCAAATTTTACATCAAGGTTTAATGCTCTTGTGAACTTAGATTGCAAAGAAACTTATTGATCTTCCTCATTTTATGGCTCTTCATGTGATACATTAACCAGGACATATTACTTAAATTTACAAATAATTCAAACATATTAATTTAATACATAAATTACAAAGAACTTTCCTTCTATGAGACTTTGGATGTGCTCCCATCATGTCAACTCATGTCAACTAAAAATGTTGCTCATTGAACTTTCATCACGCATTTCCTATCAATAAACAACCTATATCATTGAATAAATAAATTATTAAATATATTATAAAAAAAAATACATATCTTTAAAAAAAATTAAAAAATAATAAAACATGCCATTTTGGTGCATTTCAACATACAACGTACATCAATGCTTTGCATATATGATCGCACCAGTGCATCGTAATTAAATGCACCATTAAACACAAAAAAATGGTCATGTAATCGTTTGTTAGTGCAATTTATTTATTATAAAGCACCGAAAATCAAGACGGAGTGCTTTCACTACTAATGTACCAATGATTTAGAACAACTTGAATGCACACAAATCTCTGCAAGTTTTAATAAATTAAAAAACACACCAGACATGACCAATTCATCATTACTATAAAGGAATTGGTGCTTTTGGACAAATTGAATGCACCGAAAACTAAACAAGTATTTTCTTAAAAGAATTAAAAAAGAAAACTGATAAGGTCGACATGGTTTCTGATTCGATCCAAAAAGTGGTCTCATCACACCCAAAGACTTATGTATAGAACTACAAAATCATTAAATCTAAAATCGTTAAAAATAGAAATCGTAATTCTAAAACAATAGAGGGATTTAAAGTATAATGTAAAATTTTGCAACAAATAAAATTTTGCAATGACATCAAATGAAAGGAAGCAACAAGAAAATCTAAATAAGAAAATAATAGTAATAATTTACATGGATTTATTTGAGTCAACATACCTTAAAAATTTTGATCTTAAGAATAATCCGTTTTCTCCAAACTTGTCCTTGATAACTCTCTCCCTACACTCCCCCCTCGAAATTTTTGCACAATAATGAAATAAGGATTCATGTGTTTTATTTTATAATACCTTGTAGAATTAGTTTTTAAACTTGAAATTTCTCATTTTTTAGTTGGGAAAATAATTCTTCAACTTTTTAGTTTTCATTTTTCTGGACATGGGTCCGCTCTTTACATAGACGCACGAGTGCGTCCTAATTTGAAATGCACCATCCATAAATGTTTTTTTAAAATTCCATAGTAGCGATGCACCAACGAGATATGAACACCCATGTACTATTTGTTTTTCATGACCCACTGTATTGAAAACCAAAGAAAAATAAAAAAACAACATACTACGGTGTGTAAAGAAACCTTGACTACACTAGTGCACCTATATATAGAAAGCACACAATTTTCAACAATATTGAAAACATCATAGATACATATCTGCTATCAAGTATATCAGATAGTTTATTTTACGTGATGTTTTGTGGATGTTCCTTCATTGTGCATTTGTGATTTAAAAGCACCGGTCCATTCATTTACTTATGACGCACTGGTGTGGTCTGTTATTACGGTGCACCGTGAAAATTAAAAAGTGATATTGTAAGATTGTATTCCTTACTTAGAAGCTCCAAGTAGTATTATTCCATATTTAGAAAGCTCATATTTGGAGATCATGATTGATAATGAGCGGCAGTCAGAACCATGATTGATAATGGGATTTTATTCCGACTCCGAGCGATGACAAATTCATTGATAACTGTTGCAGTGTTTAATCATAGCCGCCATTTCTATGATATAGAATTTTGTTGACTAGGTTGTCGATTCATATGGCACCACTTATAGAACCATGTATATATAAATATTCCTTTCTCTAAACAATGGTAGAGTACAATTTGGGGTTTAGGGTGTCTCGGGTTTAGGATTTGTACACAAAATATATTAATTTGAATTTTAAGATTGTTGAAATTCAATTGTTAATTTATTCAATTGCAAACCCAACTTCAAACATCTGACCTATTATTCCCTTCTCTGGACAATGACTAAAGAATAATATCTCCTTGAGTCCTTTTTCAAAAAATGAATTTCATATAATTAATAAATTTATTTGGAAATTCTTAAAATTTTTAACAATATTAATTACTTTGTATTTATCAATTATGTAAAAATTACAGACATTTTTGTTGAATTTCATAAATATACTTTAGCAACTACGAGGAAATGCTTTGAGTTAAACTTTGATATTTCAACATAAACCCAAATAAATTTATTGTTGAAGTTAATTTTGTGGCGTGGTGTCTAGACATCACACAATATTAATCACAATATTTAGGCATGACCTATCATCATTCTAAAAAATCACTCCAAATAGGGTATATGACACATAGTTCAACCCATCATTCCCTTTATATGCTTTGGAACCTTCTCTTCCTTAGAGATATTGAAGGATGTTGAGGGGATTTGTAGTCATTTTGTTTTTAACACTATGGGTGCCTCTCTCTGTTCTCGTTAATCCATAAACACGATGTTTGGTCCTACCTTCAAATATATAGAACTAGGGAGAGTGGGTCAAGAAGATAATATAAGGAACCCTATTCATGGTGGATGGAACCTACCCTAGAACTCAAACAACTAATAGGAATGGACCAATTCCATATTCAGAGTTTGGACATTAATAATAATATTAAAATTCACTATGACCATATCAAAATTTTGGACATGAGCAATAATATGCAAATGAAATTTTGTAGAAATCAAAGAACCACCATATCGAGAAAAACTTGCAAGACTAAATTAACGTTGAATATTAATTCATACCCCTTTTTGTTAGTGATATTATTTAATCACAATTTATGTCCCTAGTGACCCTCAACTACCTATGTTGACCATTATAAATAATGATAGTTGAAACTAATCCCCTGAGAATATCCAAGGGTCCTTTCAATGGCATGTAAAATAAAATGTACTAGAATTTCAAATAATGGGGACAATTGAGAGTAATAGTTAAGGAACATAAACAGTTGGATCTATAGGAAGAGGAGAAATATAAGGAAAGTCTATGTAAATTATAGGAGGATGTGACTAAATGGTTACAAATATTAAGGAGTAGGGGTTAAGTCAGGTTTGGTCCTTGAAGTTCTTGAGAATAAGTTTGTTAGAGAACTAAATTGATTAAACACAAGACTTTGCATTTCTGCTGATAGTTTAATAAAGACAATAGGTCAAGACCCCTTGAAATTGAAGTGTGCATTGTATACAAATGTAGGCATTGTGCATTTTTTTTTACCTTAACCATGGCTATGAGAATATTTATTTCTAGTGTACAACTTGCTTTGAATAATAATGTTTTTTCCTAAATGAAAATATGAAATTATGAAGGAACACCAAATTTTTGTTAGGTCACTAACTAAAAGGTGGAACATGCATTAGCATATTTGGTAGAGTTTGAGGTTGTTGTGGATATTCTTCACTTGGATTTTAAATAATATTCCCCAATATAAAAAAAAGAAAAGGATGATGTCACTATACATTGAAAAATTGATCCCTTCCCCTTTGGAGGGAACCCAAATTTTAGAGGAGGAACCTAGGGACATGATAGAACCTTTAGAAATGAAGGATCCAAACTAGATGTTGAATGAAAAATTAAATTTTTAAGCTATTGGAAATAGTGAGTATGATTCAACAGGGGACAAATATATCCAATCCATGTTCCATGCACTTTGTTTTTAGAAAAATCCCAAGCATTTAATTTATTTAACAAATATGAAATTCAAAAATAATTACAATGTCAATGATAAGTACATGACCAACCTATGAAGGGGAAGGATTGATATCAATGGGGAGAAATATTGACATCAGATCAAGATATTTTGAATTTTCTTAGGTCCATTGTATTTATACGGTTGCATGATTTAAGACCCTCATAATTATTTTTCTATTTTCATTTTGAACGTCTACTTGATAATATTGTTATAGTGAATTGAAACTTTTTCGATTCTTAGTATTATCTACATTTATGATGCTTTTTATTTATGTTATATAACTAATTTCTGTATAAAATAACACTACTACATTTATGATGCTCGTTATTTATGTTATATAACTAATTTCTGTATAAAATAACACTACCATCACTAAGCAGGGGGGTTGATAGATACTCTCTCGAAAAAAAAGACAGCCTAAGATTGTGCAAGTTATTTTACTAATACAAATGGGTTTTACTTTTACTTATTGTGCATGATTTTGTAAAAGTAAACATAGTCGTATTTCTAGCGTATTTTAAGGAAATATGGCGTAATCCATAGATTAGGGGTGATACTTAGTTAATAGTTTGTTATTTTAACTTTTCTTGTTAGCTTAATTATTTATCTTTAATTTCTATTCATTTCATTTGTCTTATGTGATCATGTCATTTTCTATTTAATTGTTACAAGTTCATATTCAATTTTGAATTCAATATCTACACTTTAGTTTTATGTGGTTATATTAACCTTTACAAGATCATTTATCTTTATCAATAGACATAATCATACCATTGTGTGGTTATATTAAGCTGGTTATATGTGTTATTTTCACTCAATATATAATAGTGTTTTTTCATTGTTTATTGTGTTCAAGTCGTTGATTTTACAGTTATTTATAGAGTAACTTAAACTTCAATTCTAGAATTAATTGCAAATTATTTATATAGAACATTATAGATATTCGTATCAAGAAAATATAAGACTTGCACATATAATGCATGGCATGTCGTAAAATAGTTTTAATCATTGGTTGATAAATTAAATATTTTATACTTGAACACCCCATAATTAATTGATAAGATGGTTAAAATGATAGCAATTTTGCAATTTAGTAAATTATTTTGTAACCTTCCAATTTTCTAAATAATTGTCCAATTTGTAATTTGTACCTTGTAAATCCAATTAGTAATTTATTATTGTCATTGTAATTCTTATTGTAATTTGTAGTTGTGAAATTGTAATAATGATTTTAAATTGTAATTATAGTTGAGATTGCAAGTTTCAATTATAACTGTGGTTGTGCACAATTTTCAATTATAATTATAGCAAATATAAATGAGTTTGACATAAATACATAAATAAATAAATAAAATTGCATCACACACATGAATCATACTCATCAACATAGACAAGATACAACATACACATGATCAAGATAAATATCATAAAATAATTTGATAGACCATTGAGTTCATAAAAAAATAAGTCCATATATATACATAACATTAAAAAATATTACAATGTGATGAACAAATCAATGGCCACAACCACCATCACCTAACATCATGTAACGTACCATCATCATCATCACCACCTACTAAACGTAAACATCATCTAACATACAAATCGCACAAGTATTACAACCATCATCTGATGTCATACATGTTTATCATCACATATCAAATAGAAGCACCATCTTACAAACACATAAAAAATAGCTAACATGATTTAACATACATATCAAACATCACCTAACATACATATGTAAACATTGTCTGCCATCATCTAACCTATACATTTAATAGATTTAAAAATCATCTACCACACAAACTTAATAATAACATCTAACAAAAGACAAGCTGCATTATCTAACATAACCATCATGCACACATCTAACTAACATAATCCAACATGCAAATATATCAAGCACATCTAGGAAACATATCTAACCTGACCTAACATACACATCACCATCAACATATATAAATAAACATCAACATGAACATGAAAATTGGAGTATATATATATATATATGAACAATAATATCAAACTCATCATACATGCCAAATATACAACTAGAATCTAATAACTACTATCAAATATGCTATCCACCAGTAGAGGCATCAATGCCTCTGTTAGGAGAAAATGTATATTGGAGATGAGTAGAAATATGTCCATCAAGATGAATCTCACTGGCTAAAACCATCCTATCCACAACTGAGGTGAGTGGAGCAGGAGATGGTGGACTGGCTAGTAGGACGAGTGGATGGGTAGGATATGGTGGTGGGTTGACTAAGTGTGGAGGAGAAATTAATGATCTATTGTGATCATGGTAAGGAGTGTTCGAATATTCTCACCATAATTTTTTATATTTGCATGCTTGCATGCATTCTGCATGCATCCAGTCATCAGTATGGTAGTCTCCCAGCACCTAGTCCCAGTTTTTCATCCCTAGGAGCCTGTTTCTGCTCATTTCTATCCCTCCTAGCCACATATGCGCCCTTTATTTCATCAATGGAGTACAAGTGATCCCTCTTCCACCTATTTAGGAGATTCTTCAGTTAGTTCCATGATTAGTGGATCTGTTTCTTGATTTGAGGAATGATTACTAGTTCAACTAACTGAACAACTTAGATAGACCTCCAGAGAGACTAGATCAGATATACTAACTACTAAAAATTCCTCATGTGCCCACATTGTAGTCTCCTTCCTTATATTTGTGCCACATGCACCAGTTAGACTCATTTGACTGATGTTTGACCATTTGTGACCACTATTACTGATTGGATGATGTCTCCAATTTCATCCAAGCCACACATTGAGGAGAATTCAAATGACCTTAGGAGGCATTCGAATTCATTTGATTGTATTTATTTATTATTCACTATTAAGAGTGTCAGCTTACAACTGATGTATGATACAACAGTTTTTTCCATTTCTTGTGTATGAGTGATTATTGAATCGACATGTATTCTTCTTCTTTCTGCACTTCTTCAATGAATTTTAGTGAGGTCTACTACAACTGAGTGATCCAACCTCTAAAATATTACATGGTATGAAATATGGTAGCATCTATTCAAATTGTAGCAGTAGCAGTTGCAACAAATTTTTGAGCAGTTGTCTTTCATTGAGCACCAAAATCCTCTGGGTTTCCACAACAAATCCTATTGCTATTGCCTTGAACTCACTGGAGAAATCCAGTGAGGTCTATCTAGGTGTGAAGGACCCAGTCACATGTGCTTAGTGTCCTAAGACAGTGTTCAATTCGAATTGCAGCAGAACTCCATTTCATAATTCTCATTTGTTTTGCAGGACTATCCCCTCTTCAACATCGAATTCTTCAGTATCATGGATCTCAAGTTGAATTCATTCAACTACTTCAAATTGAAGGAAAATATGGACATATTATTGAATTCTAAGAGCCTATATAGAGTGTTGAATGGCTTTGCAGCTGAGCCCACTCGTGCAGTAGAGAAATCCAAGTACTTAGACAAGTTTGATGAAGTAGTGGGATTGCTGCTACTTAGCATTTCTGAAGACCTACACTTTCATGTTATCAATCTGAAGACTCCAAAGGAGGTTCAGGAAAAGCTCGAATGTCTTCTTGGTTAGAAGGATGAATTGAAGGGTCATAAGTTAGAAAATGATCTCATTTCCTTGAGCCCAAGAAGTTTCAAAACTATCACTAAGTTTCTCAATAAGTTCAAGAACCTGATTTCACAGTTGGAAAGGTATGGGATTGAGAAGGAAGAAAAACAACTCATCATTTCCATACTGTCGAAGCTAGGCCCTGATTATTAAGTTTTTGTTTCGACCTTCTAGTCAGCAAAGTTGTCGATTCCAAGATGGAAGTTCCCTTCGCTTGAAGACTTCATCGAATCCCTCAAACATGAGGAGGAGAAGCTAGTGCACATGGGAGTGATAAAAACCAAATTGGATTCAACTCTTGCAGACACTAAGATGAGAAGAGTGAATGGTAAAGGGAAATAAAAAGTTTTTTACAGAAAGTCGAATGGCCAAAAGCACAAGGAGGCTCCAAATCAGTGAGAGGGCATCTCGAATCCTAATAAAAACAAGCATACTTAGAAGGGGAAATCCAAATGCACATACTACAATAGAGGATTACATCTCGAGAGTTAATGTATGAAGAATACCATATATCTCATGGCATCACTTCTTGAAAAAAATAATCTTCCAGTACCTGCATGTGCCAAAAATAAAGAAGGTGAACCTTCAAGATCAGAGGACAAAAAGAGATGCCATGCTCTCATGGTAGGTGCATCAACACAATCCTCCTTCATCACAGGTTCAGGAGCATCAAGACACACGTCTTCCTCCAAATATATCTTCACTGGTTTCGAATCCATTGTTGGATCATCCATCATGTTGAGGAATGATTATGAGGTCTCCTCTGAGGGGATTGGAAGAATCGAACTTGATCATGGGTACTTATTAGATGTCCTCTATGTCCCCACACTCATTACTAACCTACTTTCAGTCTACTAGATGACCCATACTAGAGAGCCCAAGCAGGTGATCTTCTCTCCAAATGAGGTCGAAATCCAAGACATGGTATCAGGTTCTACCATTGCGAAAGGTGTTGCAAACCACAAATCGAAACTCTATGAATTCTCACACTTTCTACCTTTCTCAAAGCAGTCTTCTCTTCACACTCATGCAAATGAAGAGAGTAGGCGATGTCATGGAATATTTAGTCATCTTGACTACAAACATTTGCAGAGCATGCAAACTCAAAAGCTGGTTAAAGATATACCCAATCTCATATTTTCCCAAGGCACCTGTAAAGGTTGCTTGAATGGAAAAAATACAACAAGGAAGGTCGAGGAAATGAAGAATCAGAGAGTAGAGTGAAAGCAAGACCCATTTCCACAAGAACTTGAAGTTCTAACATCTATTTGTTCAAATCCTATTGCAAAGTGGGCCACCACCACTGTTGGATACACCATTGATCTTGTTGAATATACACCATCATGATATCATAGTTCATTTGGTAAAAATATCACCCATGTTGGTTCAAAGGATATATCAAGGAAATACATGCACGTTCATGGATCTGATCCTACCTCAGTTTGTGTGGATCACATGTTTGAAAATGATATTCACATTTTTGGATTTGTTCCCACCACGTTTGGTCAAAATATCAAGTTCAGGAAGTCTCCAGATTCACTTGCTTCCACTGAAGGAGAATTTAAACACATGTTCTTGGAACATGATCCACCTTCAGATTTAGAGTTTGGAAGTGATGATGAGGAAGAGAGCAAAGCTTCATCACATGAGATTTCAGATTCAAAGTTTGGAAGTGATGATGAGCTCCAAGAGAGCGAATCTTCATCACATGACAGTTCAGATTCAGAGTATGAGAGTGAAGATGTAGAAGAGCAAGTGCTAGATCTAGATCCACAAGAACCTGAAGATCTAGAACCTGTTAGTGAATATGAGCAAATGGAAAACCAAGATACAGATCTTTCACCTAATGATACTCCTCTTTCTAGATGGGAAACCACTACTCTTAGATCTATCGGAGATCTTGTTGGAGATCCACCTGATCTGAGGAGAACTAGATCTGATTTTCAGAATGGAAGTTTTCATCCTTCTCATATTACAGATCCATTTCTTGCCGATAGATCTTTCTTCAGTGGAGAAGCGCACTTACCATTTGGGGTGAGTGATGTGCATGATTGATTATCCTACCTTAGTCTATCTTGAGTGGGGGATTTCCTCCCACTGGTTTTTCCCTCTTTCCTCACTTTATTTATTTACATTGTTGTATGGGGTGACCTTTGGTCTCAGTTATTAGGGCCCTACCATTATCTCCTTCATTTGTTCATCATAGTTTGGCTTGCAGGGGGCTGTTGGAATATTCTCACCTTAATTTTTTATATTTGCATTCCTGCATGCATCCATTCATCAGTATGGTAGTCTCCCAACACCTAGTCCCCGTTTTTTCAACCCCAGGAGCCTGTTTCTTCTCAATTCTATCCCTCCTATCAACATATGCACCCTTGTTTTCATCACTGGAGTACAAGTGCACCCTCTTCCATATATTTAGGATATTCTTCACTTAGTTCCATGATTAGTGGATATGTTCCTTGATTTGAGGATTGATTACTAGTTTAACTGACTGACCTAGTTAGATAGACCTCCAGAGAGACTAGATCAACTATACTGACTACTGACAACTCCTAATGCACCCACATTGGAGTCTCCTTCCCTAGATTTGTGCCACATGCACCAGTTAGACTCAGTTAGACTCATTTGACTGATGTTTGACCACTTTTGAGGTCACTATTACTGATTGGATGATGTCTCCAATGTCATCCAAGCCACACATTGAGGAAAATTCGAATGACCTTAGGAGGCATTTGATTTCATTTGATTTTATTTAGTTATTATTCACTATTCAGAGTGCCAACTTACAGTTGATGTATGATACAACAATTTTTTCCATTTCTTGTGTATGTGTGATTATTGAATCAACATTTCTTCTTCTTCTTTCTGCACTTCTTGAGTGAGTTTTAGTGAGGTCTTCTACAGTTGAGTGATCCAAACTCTAAAATATTACAAGGAGAAGGAGGAGGATGTGGAGCATGATATGGAAAGGATCCCAATTCATGAAGAGGAGGAGAAGGTGGAGCATGAGATGACGATGTTCCCATGTCATAGTGAGGTGGAGAATGTGTAGCATGAGATGATGATGCTCCCCCGTCATTGTGAGGTGGAGGATATGGAAGATCTCTATCCTCATGGATGACGTATAATGTTGATCCTCCGGCCTCCAATAATTTAAAAGCATGGACGCACCAACTACACACTGCATCAACGATCACATTTCATGAGGCATCATCTTCCATAACTTTGTGATATCAGGGTCTTTCTTGATATATGTGACTCGTATAGGATCAACTCCTTGTTGAACCAACAATTTGGACAAGCTGTTGGAAACATCCTATCAAAACCTCTGATCTGGATTAAGCTATACACTAGGTATGGGTAATGCAAGCACCTCATCCTCTTGCATATCATCATCATCTTGAATCGGATGAGGAGGAACCTCCCTATCAAATGTGCCAATGTTTTCAAAATATTTAGTACACAACAAATATAATTATACTATTTAATTAAAAAAATGAATAAATTTTTTAAAGAAAGTGTTAGAACATATTTCATTTGCATTAAATAAGGCAATAAAATGCTACAACTATACTAATTTAAACATAACACTAATATTACTTCTCTCATCCAGTGGCTCATCCTGAGTGAAAAATTGGTTGGGAAATGCTCTCTCATCCAACTCAATGTATGGATGTGGAAGAAGGTCCAATGCAAGGTCCTCCCCTTATGGATAGCATTTCCAACACCTCTGATGTGATCTATGTTGGGAATTTATGTTTCCTCTTCTTAAGCATCATATGTCCCCACATCTGCATATGTACCTTAGTAAGTGGACTAGGAGGGCATAGGTCAAATGATGGACTTGTGGATACAATCCTCTCAAAAACTAAACAAAAATGATATGAACCAAAAGGGATGTTGTACCTCCCATCAAACATTGATCGACATCGATCCAAAGCAAAAAACAATTGTGTACCACCTGATGTATCTAAGTGTCCGCATTAAAGAACCTATGTACTATAAAAAAATGGAAACTATTTTGTTTCCCCTAATTGGTGGAGTGATCAATGCTTGTAACCAACACAGTGACGAACCTAACCTCCTCTCCATCGAAAGCACAAATCTAGAGTAGTCCTATTGAAATATTGTAACTTCTAAGAATATTATATTTGTATCTTATTATTTAGAGATGTTTCATTCCTCCAATGGGACTTTTTTATGTGTCCGGAGATGTTTATTCCTCCAATAGATTGTCGTAACTAGGGTTATTAGATCTCCCATGTGAGTTCACACCTGAGTTAGTTATTTAGGGATTATTAGACTCTCTTAGGAGAGTTTGGCCCCATTAGGGTCAAAAGTCAGTCGGGAAACAAGTATAAGTAGAGGAGGTATGTGTTGATGTATATGTAACTTCAGAATGTATTTCATCTATGTATTTCATATATATTTATTGTACCCTTATTAGAGATGTGTTATTCCTCTATAAGGAAGTGTCATCATGTGGATTGACAAGTGTCGCAAGTGTGTGTACTTGTCGATGGGTTATTTGACCACCATGTGTGGAGTCGGCCCTAAAATATATATATTATAATGTGGATGTACCTAGCTAGACAAGTCGGCCCCATAAGGTCATTGGGAAAATAGGTTAGTATAAATAGAGATCAGGTGATCTGTATTTAGATCATTCGGAAAAGTATATCTTTCTCACTCAAAAAGTGGCGCACTAGTGAGGAGGAGGATCATCTGCTACTAGGAGACTATCTCAGTGTATTTTGGTTGTACTTTGGTTGAGCCATTGCTCTCTCTATCTCTGAGGAAGTTGTGGGGTTTTTCACCTTAGGGTTTTCCCCACGGAAACTCTGTGTCTCTTGTCTCTCATGCTTTTGATTCTTGTGATGCTTGTGATGCTTATTGTGATTGTTATGCATTGATATACTATATATGTTATTCTCTCAATGAAGATCCTAGAGTATTGTGAATTAATGCTCAAAAGTTAACATGGTATCAGAGCTAACCTGAGAAGAAGACATTTTGCAGTGACGAAAACTTGAGTTTCTTGTTTATTGGGTTTCTATCCACATATTTTGGAAGAGCAATATAGTAGATTGACTCTACTCATCAAGGCGAATCTATCTGTCCAATCAAAATTCAATTCTAAGCATTTTCAGATTTGTCCCTAAATATTAGGGTTTCCACAAAAATAGGAATTTCTGACATCTGAAGACATAGCTGGAAGCCCCTTGCAAAAATCGAAGTTTAGAGCTTTGGATCGAGATTTTTGGCTGGGTAGATCTCCAGGAAACTCAAACCCTAATTCAGGGCTCTCCCGAGTGAACCCGGGAGGACAAAAAGGCAAATCTGAAGGGTAAAACTTTGCTGATCTGAAATTCTGAATGCACCAAGCTGATCATCTCATTAAAGCGCATCTTTCTATCCTTTCAGAAAATTGAAATTCACATTTTGAAATTTTAGGGTTTTTCCGACAAACCCTAATCCGAGACCAAATCCAGTGGTAAGACCTAAATCTTTTCTATTTCCATTTGAAGTACTCTTTAAGATGTCTCACCACACCAAGCTTAAGGATAAGCTTGAAGGGGCTGATAAATTCCGAGCTTGGAAGTATGGGATTGGGTTAATCCTGGAAGAGAATGAATTGGACTCATATATAAAAGAAGACATCCCTATCCCAGAGGATGAAGAGGCCAAGGTATTGCATAAGAAGAACTTGGTCAAGACAAAGAGAATCATTGCTGATTCTATCAAAGACCATCTAATAGCCCATGTGTCTTCTCTAAAGACACCCAAGGAGATGTTTGAATCTTTGACCAATCTATTTGAAGGGAAGAACATAAATCGAAAGATGACTCTGCGGAATTAATTGAAAGGGGTCAAGATGTTGAATGGAGAAACCATTCAATCTTACTTCTCCAAGGTCTCTCAAATCAAGGAGCAACTTGAAGCTGTGGATGAAGTAGTGGACAATGGTGAAGTTGTTATGACCACTCTGAATGGCCTACCTAGGTCATGGGACTCCTTTATTCAAGGAATTTGTGCAAGAAAGAAATTGATCTCTTTCAGTAAACTATGGGAGGAATGCTCTCAAGAAGAAGGCTAGGGCAGAAAGTGATGATGACTCATCAAGTGAAGAAGAGTATGTTCTAATCTCTGCTCTCACAGGTACTATCTCATATGGTTGTAATGATTGGTTGATTGATAATGGGGCTTCCAAACACATGACTGGGTTTAAGGAATCTTTTGTGAATCTATCTGAACATGAATCACCCCATAAGGTGAAACTTGGGGATGATTATCAATACCCAATCAAAGGAAGTGGTGAAGCCTCCTACAACCTAGATTCTGGAAAATCTATGAAGATTAAAGAAGTCCTTTATGTACCTGGGGTCAAGAAGAACTTACTCTCCATCTCTGCATTGGATGGAAAAGGTATGAGGGTTGCATTTGTGGATGGCCAAGTCCTAATGTGGCCAAAGGGAAAGACCATAGATGATGCAGTAGTGACTGGAGAGCAAGAGGGAGGATTGTATAAATTGAAGGGACAACCTGAACATGCCATGGTGCATGGATCCATGGAGCCAAGTGAACTTTGGCATAGAATACTTGCTCATATGCACTATAGGGCACTTCCAATTGCAAGCAAGGATGTAGAAGGTCTTCTTGAAATCAAGACCAAACATGAAGGTGTTTGCAAAGGATGTGAAAAAGGTAAGAACATTAAGAAGGCTTTCCCAAGCAGTGAAAGCAAGGCCAAAGATATCCTGGAAATCATCCACTCAGATGTATGTGGTCCTATGTCATCCAGTTCTCTTAGTGGGTATGTTTACTATGTCTCATTTATTGATGACTTCTCTAGGAAGACTTGGGTATACTTCTTGAAGAACAAAGATGAGGTGTTTGATAAGTTCAAGGAATTCAAAACCTTGATGGAGAATCAAACTGACAAGAAGATCAAAACATTCAGATCCGACATTGGTGGAGAATTCACCTCAGGTGACTTCAATAAGCTTTGTAGTGATTCAGGGATTAAGAGGGAGTTGACTGCTCCTTATAATCCTCAACAAAATGGAGTTGCAAAAAGGAAGAACAGAACTATCATGGAAGTAGCAAGGGAAATGCTGCATGACCAGGATCTACCTATGCATCTATGGGCAGAAGCAGCTAGAACAGCTGTATATGTGCAGAACAGAACACCCCACAAGATATTGGACAACAAGACACCAGAAGAGGTCTTTTCTGGTAAGAAACCTGAATTCAGCCATCTTAGAATATTTGGTTGTCCAGTATACACTCATGTCCCAAAGGAAAACAGGACTAAACTAGATCCTTCAGGAAAGAAGGGTATCTTGTGGGTTACAGTGAAAGCTCGAAGGCTTACAGAATATACTTTCCAGGTTTCAAGAAGATTGATGTCAGCAGGGATGTAACATTTGATGAAAACTCAACATTCATCAAATCAAGGAAGGCACCTATTGAAGTTTATGAAGAACCTAAGGAAACTAGATTTCAAGACACTACCATGACTAAAGCAGTTCCAGAAGTTGTTAGTGAGTTTGAAGATCCACAAGAACCTGTAGATCCACCCCATGAGGATAACTCTCACAAGAGGAAACCTGCATGGGCTAGAGAGCTCATTCAAGATGCAAAAAGATTTGGCATTCTAGAAGAAGAACGCAGAGCAAAGAAGAGAACCAGATCACATACCAACTATGTTGCTTTACTTTGTGACATTATGAAAAAAGAGCCTTCCATTTATGAGGAAGCAATGGAAAAGAAAGAATGGAAGGATGCCATGGTTGAGGAATACCAATCAATAATGAAGAATGATATTTGGTATGTTGTCCCAAGACCTAAAGAGAAGTCTGTTGTGACTTCCAAATGGATCTACAACATCAAGCATGCTGCAAATGGCAGTGTAGAGAAATACACGGCAAGATTCGTAGCTCGTGGCTTCTCTCAGAAAGAGAGAATAGATTATGAAGAAACTTTTGCACCTGTAGCCAGGTATACTTCCATCAAAACAGTACTTGCCCTAGCTAAAGCAATGAAATGGAAAATACACCAGATGGATGTCAAGACTGCTTTCTTGAATGGTGTAGTTGAAGAGGAAGTATATGTGGAGCAACCACTCGGTTTTGAAATACATGACAGGGAGTCATATGTATGCATATTGAAGAAAGCCTTGTATGGCTTGAAACAAGCTCCCAGAACTTGGTATGGTAGGATGGACAGTTTCCTATCTAGTTTGGGCTTTACCAAGAGTAAAGCGGATTCCAACCTTTATTACAAGGTTGAGGAAAGGAATCCTGTGATTCTAGTCCTGTATGTGGATGACTTATTTGTAACAGGAGATGACAGATTGATTGCAGATACGAAAAGGAAGCTTGCTGCTGAGTTCGATATGAAAGATTTGGGAATGATGCATTATTTCCTAGGTATGGAGGTGTGGCAGAGTGTAGGTGGGATCTTCCTTGGTCAAGGGAAGTACACAGTAGATATCCTGAAGAGATTCGGGATGATGGATTGCAAGGCCATGGCCACACCTATGGCATCGAATCTGAAGCTTCTATGTGATGCTTCATCTGAGCTGGTTGATGTCTCTATGTATCATCAGATGATTGGGTCCTTGATGTACCTAACGAACACGAGACCAGATATTTGCTTTGCGGTGAACACATTGAGTCAGTTCCTGACAGATCCGAGGAGTGTTCATCTGGTTGCTGTAAAGCATGTTCTGAGGTACCTGAAGGGTACAGTGGATTATGGGCTCAAGTATGAAGCGAATCAAAATTTTAACCTACAGGGTTATGTTGATTCAGATTGGGTTGGCAGTGCTGCAGATAGGAAGAGCACATCTGGGTGTTGCTTCAGTATGGGATCAGGTGTGATCTCTTGGTTTAGCAGGAAGCAGTCCTGCGTAGCACTGAGTACAGTTGAGGCAGAGTATGTTGCAGCATGTTCAGCTAGTTGTGAGGCAGTATGGATACGGAAGCTACGGTCTGAGTTATTTGATCTCCCGTTGGATGCTACTGGTATCTTCTGTGATAACCAGAGTTGTGTGAAGCTATCTGAGAACCCAGTGTTTCATGACAGGTCGAAACACATAGAGATCAAATATCACTATATCAAGGATATGGTGCAGAGACGAGCTATGAAGCTCCTGTATGTTGCGACGGACGAGCAGATTGCAGATGTGCTGAGGAAGCCACTAGCCAGGGTGAAGTTCGAGTACTTCAGAGAGAGGCTTGGTGTTCTTCAGATTGATGACACTTCGAGGAAGAAGTGATGGACACATTTGTTGAAGCCATTTCAAGCATGTTGGAAGGAGGATCCTTCACATGGCTATGGATGTAAGCATTGGATGATGAGCATCATGATGATGTTCTGGTTTCTGCTTTGTATGATCAGTTGGATAATTTTTATATGTATGTATGTATGTATGCATCATGTTGGATGTTGGATATGATCAATTGGATCATTTATATGTATATGTATGTACGCATCATGTTGGATGTTGGATATGATTAGTTGGATCATTTATATGTATGTACGCATCATGTTGGATGCTGGATATGATCGGTTGGATCATGTGTATGTATTTTGTATAAGCATCATGTTGGATGCTTGGACCATGTATCTGTATATGTATCAGGTGGATACATTGTATGATCAGGTGGATCATGTATGGTGATATGTATCATGTATTTGTATTTGTATCATGTGGATATACTGTATGATCAGGTGGATCATGTATGATGATATGTATCAGGTAGATGCATTGTATGATCAGGATGATCATGGATGACGAGCTTCAGGATGTTGCTCCAGATGACATGCAGCAGGATGTTGCAGTGATAATGATCAGGATGATCATGTGTACACTATGATGATGTATGGTGAGTATCAGGTTGATACTCTATGGCCATGGATCAGGTTGTGCAGATGAGCATATAATTTGTCCCTAAGATATTTGCAGATAGTCTTTCGAGGTTTTGCCTATGGCATATAATTTGGCCCTAGGATATCTGGCAAATGCTCTTTCGAGGTTTTGCTCTGGGAGGACATATAATTTGGCCCTGGGAGATCTGCATATAGTCTTTCGAGGTTTTGCCTATGGCATATAATTTGGCCCTGGTATATTTGGCAGATGCTCTTTCGAGGTTTTGTCCTATGGCATATAATCTGTCCCTGGGAGATCTGATAGGTTGGGCTGTGTGCCCGTAATAAGTCCTGGGATGCTCTTGCGAGGTTTTTCCATGACCACATATAATTTGTCCCTGGGAGATCCTATAGGTAGAGCTATGTGCTCGTAACAGCCTGGGATGCTCATGCGAGTTTTTGTGGTGACCACATATAATCTGTCCCTGGGAGATCCTATAGGTAGAGCTGTGTGCTCGTAACAGCCTGGGATGCTCTTGTGAGATTTTGTGGTGAGGTCACATATAATATGGCCCTAGGAGATCCTATAGGTAGAGCTGTGTGCTCGTAACAGCCTGGGATGCTCTTTCGAGGTTTTGTGACGCACGTAATAAGTCCTAAGGATTCCACAGTATGGCCAGTGATGACGAAGACCTACAGGTGGTGGGCCTACATCCAGTATGAAAAAGGACTAGCTCTGTAGAACCTCCTATGACAAGTAGAGTCAGAGATTGGTTGAGATAGCAGCAACATTGATGATGATGATGATGATGCATCGATGATGATGATCCTGAGAAGAAGACTTGTCTAGCAGATCTGTGTCGAGAAATACGTTCCTAGTTAAGAGGGAGTGTTGATGTATATGTAACTTAAGAATGTATTTCATCTATGTATTTCATATATATTTATTGTATCCTTATTAGAGATGTGTTATTCCTCTATAAGGAAGTGTCGTCATGTGGATTGACAAGTGTCACAAGTGTGTGTACTTGCTGATGGGTTATTAGACCACCATGTGTGGGGTTGGCCCAAAAATATATATATTATAATGTGGATGTACCTAGCTAGACAAGTCGGCCCCATAAGGTCACTGGGAAAACAGGTTAATATAAATAGAGATCAGGTGATATGTATTTAGATCATTCGGAAAAGTATATCTCTCTCACTCAGAAAGTGGCACACTAGTGAGGAGGAGGATCATCTGCTACTAGGAGACTATCTCAATGTATTTTGGTTGTACTTTGGTTGAGCCATTGCTCTCTGTATCTCTGAGGAAGTTGTGGGATTTTTCACCTTAGGGTTTTCCCCACGGAAACTCTATGTCTCTTATCTCTCATGCTTTTGATTCTTGTGATGCTTGTCATGCTTATTGTGATTGTTATGCATTGATATACTGTATATGTTATTCTTTCAGTGAAGATCCTAGAGTATTGTGAATTAATGCTCAAAAGTTAATAGTATGTTCCTCAGTTATCTCATACATTACACTCACTTGTGATTGGTGCATAGGTGAGGGAGAGATCTGTTATGGAGGAGAAGGAGATCACATCTATGGTTTACATCTTTGTATTTGTTGGTCATCTATATTGAGGAAGCTTTGCTGGGTTTTCTACCCCATGAGGGTTTCCCAGGATAAATCTGTGTCTCTTGTGTTTATGTTGTGCTTGTTGTTCTTTCAGTGATCCTGTATATGCTATTGTTTTGAAATGGAATGTAATGATGATATTTTCTGTCTTATCATATTGAATATTAACATGGTATCAGAGCTAACATGAAGGAAGGCAATGTATGGCACTTACAACACTTGCTTCACTTGCGACAATTTGAAGGTTAGGGTTTTATATACCAAAAACAAGTCATCGTGAAACTTTCGCTATAAATCCATTTTTGAAATGGTTTAGGATCTAAAACCTTTACAGGTTGTAGATAACATTCCACTGTACCTTTTGTCCAAAGGAAAACCTTAGATTCGTTGTACTTTGTGATTTATGATCTGTACAAGTTAGGGTTTCTGCCTCTTCCAGATCTCAGTCATAAACATGTGACCTAGGAAAAAAGGTCACAAATTGGGATAGGAAGCTCCAAATGAAATTTCGTAAGACATAACAGGTAGAGAATGGAATTTAGTTTCTCAGGTAAGTTGTTTTAGAGGCCTAAGTTGAACCAGTGACACGTGGAACGCAGTACAAGTCTACTCTCCTACTTTATCCCATAAACAGGTCACGTTGCGACACTTGGAATAAATCTCTCTCAGAAAATCCAATTAAGGTCAGACCTATGGGGTTGGAAATACGACAAGTTAGAATACCACAAGAAGAAATTTCAGACCCTGTGGATTCGTAATTTCAGAGATGCACCAGAAACAATCAGATGCATATTTATGTCAAAACAGAATTCTTTTCTGAGCACCTTCATTCTTGGCTTATCACTGCTGCGGGAATTTAGGGCTTCAGAGAAAGTTGGAATTTTTGGAATTAGATTCCATGGCTAGAAGATCCTCAGAATAATTGAAGTTTAGAACTTTGGATCGAACCTTTTGATTGGGCAGAAGGATGGGCTTCATAAAACCCTAGTTTAGGATCCTATCTAGAAGATCCAAAAGTTTCAAAGGCAATTTTGAGTGGTCAAATTTTGCAGTTTTCAAATTATGAGTATACCAGCTTGATTAGCTCAACAAGACACATCTTTCTATCCTTTCAGAAGTTTGAAACTCAAAATTTGAATTTTGAGGGTTTCTCTGACAAACCCTAATCCAGCTCGAGATCCAGTCTCAGCAAATTAAAGTGGATTGGGTTAATCTTAGAAGAGAATTGGACTCCTACATAAGTGAAGAAGTTCTAGTTTCAGGGGGAGATGAGGCTAAGGACTTACATAAGAAGATTACAAGAAATCTTGATAGGTATGACTTAAGGAGATACAGGTATGCATTGAAATCTGTTCATGATTAAGTTTATGATATGTTTGTCTTCATATTATTGAGGTTAGTACAATCTTGATTAATCTTAGAATTGTCTTATCACCCTAGTAAAAGTATGAATGCATGTGAATGATAGAAGACATTCATTGATTAGGGTTATATGATTGTACTAATGTAGCTATGGTGTTGTATGAGGATGATGTTGTCTGCTAACAAGATACAGGTAGATCAAGAAAGACAAATCAAGTTCTGTGACCATGATGACATGAAGACAAATACTCATCCATAATCTTTGATCACATAGAAGCTCTACTTATGAGGTATGTATGACTTTGTTCTACTATGCTTAACCTATGAGATATGCAGGTTCTAGCACAAGGTCTTTAAATCATTGAAGAGAACAAAGAAGATATTGTTTGGGTATGTTAAGACATAACCAAGTTTTATAATCCAGGTATGTTTTCCTATATCAAGTTAGAATCCTACTTTGTGTTAGGATCTTAGGTAAGTATACCAATGTATGAAATGATCATGACCATACATACTTAAGATTATCATGTTTTGATAGTATTGAGATTATACTAATGAATGTATGTTTGTGTATGAGATCTTGAGGATGACACTAGTGCACACTTAAGCATGCATAGTGGTAAGGAATGAATAGAAGTTCAAAAGACATATAGAGATCAAGAGGGAAGCAACCACACAAACATAAATGATAAGCATTTGAGTGGTTATTTGAATCTCTGAATAAGTTAATGATACTGCTCGTAATAGTTGCATGCATATTTGTATTCCTAGAATATATCATGCATAGTGTGAGCATTCATATAGCATTGAACAATATACTACTAATATGCATATGATGGGTAAGTTGGAAAAACTTTCCATTGTTGCTATTCTAGAATGAAACCTCTTTGCTGACATGCTGAGAGCTGTGCATGCTCTTGATAGTATGTTCTGGTAGAGATGGAAGGAATCTAGATAACCATTGTATGCATACAGGATATAGAAATGTGTTGTGCCAAAGTATTGGTCAAGATAGGTTAATGACTATGTGAATCATATCAATATGCATAGTAGGTTAGCATGTCAACAAAATTTGATGATTATGAAGTATTACTAATCATGTGATTAACTTTTATTCGTAGAAAAGATCATGTGCTATGATGATGAACACTTGTTCCAAAGAATGAGTGATGGATGTTCAACAAGAAGACTTACAAATCAAACATATTATAGAAGGCTCGTGGATAGAATATTCTCTTAGATAGAAGAAGAGGATCATGACGAGATGTTTGCTCCAAGTGGCTAGATGAGACCATTCTCTTAATGGTGTAATTGAAGAAAGCTCTGTACGGAAACCCAGGATCGATAGTCATTTGGTGAGCTTAATGATCACCATGGGTGATGTGGATTTCAACCATTGCTACAATTTTGAAGATGGTTTCTATATACTGATGACATTATTCTCTTAGATGGATGCAAGAAGGAACTCATCACAGAGTTCGAATGATCTTGAGGCTCATACCAGTAGAACCATCTGATGGGATATGGCATGGATAGATATGCAGAAGATCACTCAGAGTGGGAATGATGTTCACTCATAGAGGGAGAATTGACAGTTTCTTGACAAGATTGGTATTTACCAGAAGTAAAGCTAATCCTAACCTTTACCTTAAGGTTATGGATGATACTATTATTGTATGTGGATGATCTCTTTTTGAAAGGGAATGAGAAATAGATCATGGAAAGCAAGAAGAAGATAGCTACAGAATTTGATCTCGGATTGATGCATTACTTCCTTGGTCTGGAAGTATGGCAAGGCTCAGAAAAAATATTTCTCAACTAGGGAAAGTATGCTGTGGAAATCTTGAGAAGATTTGATATGTTGGAATGTACAACCATGGCCACTCTCATGAGTTCTGACTTGAAGCTGTTAGCTGATGACTCATCATAGTTAGTGGATGTAACTCTGTACAAACAGATTATTGGGTCACTGATGGATCTGACGAACAGTAGGCTAGATATATGCCTTGCTGTGAACACCTTGAGTCACTATCTAGTGGAACCTAGACGTGTTCACTTAATAGCAGCAAAACATGTGATGAGGTACCTGAAGGGTACGATAGACTTTGGTCTAGATTATCTTGGAGATCATGACTTCAAATTGTATGGCTACACAGATGTTGATTAGGAAAGAAGTGTATCAGACAGGAAGAGCACATCGAGCGGATGTTATTCTCTGGGATCTGTTATGATCTTGTGGTTTAGCAGGAAGCAGTATAGTGTGGTTCTCAGCATAGCTGAATCAGAATATATAGCTGCTTGCTCTGCTAGTTGTGAAGCAATATGGCTTCGGAAGTTGTTATCAAGAATGGTTGACTTAGAGATGGAACCCATTGTAATCCTGTGTGACAACTAGAGTTGTATGAAGATGGCAGAGAATACAGTGTTCCATGATAAGTCAAAGCACATAGAGATCCGATATTTTTGTATACGAAATATGGTGCAGAAAGGAGCTATCAAGCTCGAGTATGTGAGCACTGACAAACAAGCTCCTGATGTATTGATCAAACCTCTGTCTCGAGAAGAGTTTGAGTATTTCCGAGACAAGCTTGGTGTCATTCAGAAGGACCCTCCTCGAAAGGGGGAGTGATATGGTGATAATACTTGGATACTGGTATCAATGTGGATACCTGTATTGATGATGAGATTTCCCATATTGACGGTAAGGTCAATGATGAGGATAATGTATCGTTGATGTGGATATTGTATTGATGGGGATACTGTATCGATGATGTGGATACTGTATTGATGTGGATAGTTGTATCAATGTTGAGGTTACCTGTTCCGACGATGAGGTCGATGATGAGGTTGTTGGTTACGATGATGAGGTCGATGCATGGTCCTTAGAATTTGTATATGAGGACAAGGAGGGATTGTATCATCCATGGACTTAGGTCCCTAAATAGATCTGTAGACTCTGGTCTTCGAGAAAGATGTTGGTGAATGATGTAATGTGTGCTCCTGGACTGATAAGCATAATAGTTGGTGATCATTCACAAAACTTGTAATGATGTAATGTTCGCTCCTGGATTAGCAAGTGATCATTCACAGGTTGTAAATCCTAGATATGATTTAGGTCACACCCTAGTTGAAATAGTATTGGCTCTGTGGTTGACTGGAATGATGTAATGTTCGCTCCTAGACTACTTAGTGTAGTAGCAGGTGATCATTCGCAGGTCCTGTAATGAGGTAATGTTTGCTCCTGGACTTCTCAGTGCAGTAGCAGGTGATCATTCACAGGTGATAAAATCCTAGATTTAATCTAGGTCACATCTAGTATGAAAAAGGACTAGCACTATGGTCGGGATTGCATTGTCTCTAAATGCTTGGTTCAAAATGTATGTGATGAGGATTGCATCATCCCAGAACCACTAGTTCAAAATTTACGTGATGGGGATTGCATCATCCCCGAACTTCGGTCCGTGAATTGATCCGTAGACATATGTCTCCGAGAAGTGGTCCCTAGTGGGCGAGAGGGAATTGCATCATCCCCGGACTTCAGTCCCTGAGTTGATCTGTAGAAATATGTCTCTGAGGAGTGGTCCCTAGTGGACGAGAGGGGATTTCATCATTCCCGGACTTTGGTCCCTGAATTGATCCGTAGACATATGTCTCTGAGAAGTGGTCCCTAGTGGACAAGAGGGGATTGTATCATCCCCGGACTTTTGTCCCTAAATTTATCCATAGACAAATGTCTCTGAGAAGTGGTCCCTAGTGGACGAGAGGGGATTGTATCATCCCCAGACTTCAGTCCCTGAATTGATCCATAGACGTATGTCTTCGAGAAGTGGTCCCTAGTGGATGAGAGGGGATTGTATCATCCCCGAAATTCGGTCCCTGAATTGATCCATAGACAGATGTCTCCGAGAAGTGGTCCCTAATGGACAAGAGGGGATTGTATCATCCCTGCACTTCGGTACCTGAATTGATCCGTAGACATATGTCTCTGAGAAGTGGTCCCTAGTGGACGAGAGGGTATTGCATCATCCCCGAAATTCGTTCCCTGAATTGATCCGTAGACATATGTCTCCGAGAAGTGGTCCCTAGTGGACGAGAGGGGATTGCATCATCCCCAAACTTCGGTCCCTGAATTGATCTGTAGACATATGTCTCTGAGAAGTGGTCCCTAGTGGACGAGAGGGGATTGCATCATCCCCAGACTTCGGTCCCTAAATTTATCCGTAGACATATGTCTTCGAAAAAGAGGTTCTTAGACTCTATCTAAGTTGATGAGTGGACTGCATCGTCCCTAGACATGTTATAGTGTCTTAAATGGATCATGTGTATTGCAGGGTATGCTGCTATGATACTGCTAATCGTGATGGTCTAGATGACGATGATGTTGATCATGATGGTCTAGATGATGATGATGATGATGTCGATGATCGTGTGATGACGATGTTGATGATCGTGTGATGATGATGCTGATGATCGTGTGATGATGATGTTGTTGATCGAGAGGATCCAAATGATGATGTTACTGTATTTGTTCGCGTGCTGCAGAAGATGAAGACTCAATACTGAAGATGTTGATGTTCCAATATTGAAGATCTTGAAGATGTTCCAGTAACTGGTTGAGTTACTGAAGAAAGATTCCAATGATTTATATATGTATCATGTATTATGTAGTTGATGACTCCTTGCTCCTGCAGACATTGTTATAATATCCTTCTCGTTAAGGGGGACTGTTGAAATATTGTAACTTCTAAGAATATTATATTTGTATCTTATTATTCCGGAGATGTTTCACTCCTCCGATGGGACTTTGTTATGTATCCGGAGATGTTTATTCCTCCGAGAGATTGTGGTAACTAGGCTTATTAGATCTCCCATGTGAGGTCATCCCTGAGTTAGTTATTTAGGGTTTATTAGACTCTCTTATTAGAGGTTATCCCCATTAGGGTAAAAAGTCATTAGGGAAACAAGTATAAGTAGAGGAGGTATGTTCCTCACTTATCTCACACATTACACTCACTTGTGATTGGCGCATAGTTGAGGGAGAGATCTGCTATGGAGGAGAAGGAGCTCATGTCTATGGTTTACATCTTTGTATTTGCTGGTCATCTATATTGAGGAAGCTTTGCTGGGTTTTCTACCCCATGAGGGTTTCCCAGGATAAATTTGTGTCTCTTGTGTTTATACTGTGCTTGTTGTTCTTTCAGTGATCCTGTATATGCTATTGTTGTGAAATAGAATGTAATGCTGATATTTGCTATCTTAGCATATTGAATCTTAACAAGTCCATCACACACCTAAAAATCATTAGGAACGATGATGTTGGTAGCGATATATCTCTGAGAGTAAGCAAGCTAACTCTTTGCCACTGAACCTACTTGGACAAAAGGGAACTGGGAAAAATCCCCTCTCTAATGTATAGGCCAATGATGAAATATATTTCCTCTTGAATGTCATGGAAACAATATGAAATACCTCTCTAATGTGGTCCCAATGATAGATTAACTGTGCCAATAAGGACGAGCTCTCCTTGAGAGAAGTAGCCTCCTAATATAAATTTCGGAGGCCTACCACCATTTAGAGGTATTGTGTATGGTTTGTGGTTGGGAGAGTGTAGACATACCTCTCCCTCTCTCAAGCCTCCCAAGCACACACAAATTTCTAGGGATTGACTCATGCCTAATGTTTCTCAACCCCCTCCCATCGTTGACGTCTCTAATACAAATATAGCATCGACCATTCTCATAAATATACATAAAAAATTAAATATTTAATTAAAAGAGATTTATTTTAATCAAAATCACATAATAAATATTTTTGTCAAAAAAAATAAATTTGGTAAGTGGTGCACCTAAATCATAGGAATGCATCACCTCTAGTTCTCTCTAACACTCGTAAATGTGCACATTTTCCCCACAGAAAATCTTTTCTATTGCACAACTTTTTCGTTTCTATAGTGACGAGCATGACCCCATATTTTTGTCACAATATTTTCATCATTGTAGCCATACTTATAACCTTTCGTCACTATGGCGACAAGAAAGAACTAACCCCTAGCGTGAGTGGACGATGCTTAAAAAACTCTAGGCATCTCTATAGCGACGTTAATTTGTCACTACAGAGACAGATCTTTGTCTCTATATTAATGTTGGTGTGTAAGACATCATCGCTATAGCGACAATGTTTGAGTATTTAAAAAAAAAAATTAATGTTGATGACCCTTCTCCATGATGGATGGCCCATCCATTAGGGAAAAAGAACCACATATAGTCCTCCAAATGGTAAGAAGTATCTTCTAAAGTGGATCGACCTGCACATATCGTGCAACAAAAGATTGATTTAATATGGTTTAATATGGTTCATAAGGCTTGAAACCCAATAACTACATGATGCTTTTAAGAAACTCTAGCCACAGACACTCCTAAGTGGTTTTTTTTAATTCACATGGAAATCAATATAATGTATAGAATTTTCCATTTCCCATTTGACGAGGATGACTTTGAGATCATCAAGTGACAACAACACATCACAAGAATCATTGATCCTCTGAATCTTTGTAGGAAATAATGTCAAGGAACTTCTAAATAGTTCCTAATGTTTCTTCAATGAGAACTTGGGCCTAAAGTACTTATTTATAGTGATAAAAAAATCAACTTCAATGGATTAAAAATTTCTGATGCAACCATGATCTAATTTAAGCATCAATATTCACTCACTCACCTATTTGGTTGTTAGTGATTTGAAGAAGGATTTGGTGGGCTAGTCACCAATTTTAATTATTCATGGATGTGAGCACCCTCAACCTAGAGAACATTATCCACCCAAAGTAGAGGCCATAAGTTTATTGAGCACATTTTCTTATTGTCATCACACTGGGATGAAAGTAACTACTTATTATGTTTCCTTCTAATTCTATCTATTTGACAACCATAAGCCCCTAGAAAAGACAATGTGCACAAAATGGAATCTTACCACCAAAGGATCCACCCTATGAATCCTTGTGATCAAGGGACTTGATTCCATACAACATGAATACATGCCATTCAACCATGACTCTAGAGATGTGATACAATGATGATAAAACTAGTTCTTAGTAGCCACATTTGTTGTGCAACCCCAAGAAAGAGTGGCCATGGAAACCACACACACCAATTGATTGTCATTCACATCAAAATAGAACAAAATTTCATATTTTTATTAAAACAATCCCTTGTTTCTATGGGTATCAAGGTATTTTATTCTTTCACAATGAAGAGTCACATTTGAGAAGTCTTCATGCATGTGCTATCTAAATTTATACTAAAAGTTATGATAGAACACCCCCATATGATGTTTGGTTCCCCTAACTACTATTCGATTCACAATTGGATAGACCTTTGGAAAGTTTGGATTAATGAGCCAAACCCTATCCCTAGATTGGATAAAAATTAGCGTAAGGTAAATTAGATGTAAGCAATTCCAATGGAGTCTTTTGTGGTTTTTTCATATTCAACTCTAAAATTATTTTTGTTTTAACTATGTAAAGTATATTTGAACCAATGTGTTTTGACTCTTGAGTGAATTCTTCACTCATCATGAAGGTGTGAATGGTAGAGAAATTAGTCTAGAGTTCACCTTGATGAAATATGTATCATTTGCACCATTATTATGAGTGAAGAGTTCAGTTGAAATACTTTGGTTAAAAAACATTCTATGCATTTTTTTATGAAAAAAATATACTTATTTTATTTATAAAAGGATAACTTAAGGATTATAAACCTTGGACATCATATGTTAAAACATGAGAAATCTAGTTGTGTAGAGAACAAATAAGGACATCAGAGTTCATAAGAGTTACATCATACAAATAGGGAAATTAGGAAAATCCCCATCCACAAAGGAGAAAATGGCCATCATATGAGCTCGACCCCCATAGGAAGGGACTCAATATCAAGGAAGAATATAAATCCCCAAGAGAAAGGGGATGTGGAACTTTACTGAAAGTAAATTTACAATGATGTTTCTAAAAAAAAAAAATTCAAACAAAAGAACCAACATCCAAAGTAATTTGTAATTTTCCCTAAGCATCCAAGTGTCCCCAAGGAGGATCCCTTTCTAGGAGATAATATAAGATAATATATTTTATTAATGTCCAACAAATTAACACAAAAGTAGGTCAATGGGACTATGTGGTACCATGATATCAAAATAAAGTTGGAGCATGAAGGTGGCTCCAATGAAAGCAAGCAATATAACCTAAAAACCAAAACAAAAAAAGGAGAGTAGAGTAGAGCTACAAACTGATATTGAAATTTAGCCTGAAACCCTAACCAAAAAACTTTGGAACACTAGCACTTCAAAAATACATGTTGCAATGTCTCTTCCTTATTGCACACTACACTAGTTCAACTAGTAATGTCAACTATATGCAACCTACTTTCAACAACTGATCTATAATGAAGGAGTAACAAAACATTATGTTTTAAGGAGGCACATGACTTTCAAATGGATTGACACCTTTATAACCATCCCTAAAAAAAAATTGCAATTTCTTAAAAGAGGAAATGTACAGGAATATCTTGATCAACACAACTGGTGACAAGTGTGGAATGTTGATATGTAGGGAGAGAAGTACATACAATCAAAAGATCATTTTTCTAAAAGGAAAAATATATTATTCAATTCATGCTAACCAAAGCTCATCAATTGAATTAAAATGTTTAAGACAAGCAAGCACGACTATTTAGAATTTCACAAGTGAAATATAAAAGAAATGAGACCTGAGATATACAAGCCCAAAATAAACCTAAATATGTGCATTGGACACCCCTACGAAATGGGGCTTAACACTCCCCTTGAAAAAATCCAACTTCCCTCGTCCCATGTTATCAAATCCAAATCTAAAGCAAATAGTGCTAAGCCAATTAAATGGCTATGAGATGTAAATAAATGAAATATCAAAGGAAAAATAAAATAAAAGGGGTGTCACGTCCCCTCCCATCATACCAGTTCGATGGAGAGGATCGTGATGCTAAAACCGGGCATCTAGCCCCATGAACTTATTAAATAAGCATTCATATAATATAAAAAGACATATGGAAATGTGTAATTATAAGAAAACACAATGGAAGTAATTTCAATTACACATCCATCATACATTCAAGATATTCATCAAATAAATAATTGCAAAGTTAACGCAAGAGAATACTTATCTTATAACAAAGTAGTCCCAAGCAACTGGCTATGCAACTGCAACGTTCCAGCCAACCATAGGCCAGTTGTGATCATCAATATCTCAACACACTGCCACCCCCCAGCTGGGCATGATCTCTACAGACTCACACATAGCTCAAAGATACACCAAATCAGCCAAGCCAAGCTACAATTGGGCTTATCAGGCTGTTAGGCAATGGAAGGAAGAATTGTTAAGCTAGTGGGATCATCCATAGATATATGGGCACCCTCTGCAAGATCTATCTAAATTGGTCCCCACAATACCTACACACCTGGCATAAGGAAGTATTCCCTTCACTAATACACAGTCCCTTAGGCCATACCTTCCATTCTTGTGTTCTTCAAGGTGTGCATAGAAGAGCAACCAGCCCTTTTGATACTCTTGAGAGGTTACCTCCTCACTAGGTTTATCAAGCCAATTCTAGTCCACTTCCACTCCTAAATCTTTCTCATAATTTCCAACCAACACAAGGATGCACCCTACAACAAAACACAAGTGCTGAAAAATGTGGGCAACCAAAACGAATTGGTAGATGGGGAATAAACCCTGGGAGAGCAAATTCATTTTTAGAAAACGTTTTTCTGCATTTCAGGGGCAAAAACGACCTCTATAAACCCCCAAAACGTGACTCCCTTTCTCCCAGCCACTTTGCAACACAAAAATGAGCTCCCAGCTATGGAAAAATGCAGGAAATTAGTAAAAAACATGATGGGGAAAGCCCAACTAGCTCAGACTGCGCGAGGGAGGAAAGACTCTGGGTTCAGAATGGGTTTGGGCACCATTTTGTGGGTGTTTTCTTGGCCTAGAAGAAAAAGTACGTTTTCCCAAGTTGATGGCTTGCCCATGCACGAAATTGGCTACCATGCCTCTTCATTCCCAAGGCATTAACTGCCTCAACCAATTTCTGGAAGAATTAAATGATTGGGTGGATAAGTCAGAATGGGTAGTTGAGGGTTTATTCATTGACATCTAGCTTATCACCATTGGCTCAAGAGTTTGAATAATTTCCCTCCCTATTCCTTGTAGAATCATGCCCCCATCTCTTTGTTGCATTGCATAGCTAGTTGTGGGTTTTTTTTCATTAAAATTCGTATTTACATGATGTCTTAATTTACATTGTGCCTATCTAGCACAAGAACCATAGGCATCTATTTTTAATTGCCGATACATAAAACGCTAAATCAATGGTGGGGCCTTGGCCTTGAGCTCCTCACCATGATTAAATATCAATATTTACATCATTTATGATTTAATGCGAAGGGGGTCAAAATGGGGACGTGACAAGGGGGATTGTAATATGATTGCGCAAGGATAAATAACCCATACAACACTTCATTTGGAACACATGTGAAAGAAAAATTTAAAATCCTAACTCTTGAAAGTTAAGGATAGACCTCTCTCTCATATGTTTCTATGATGGTGATTTCATAAAGACCTCCTTTTTTCCTTAGTACATAATTCACTTCATGCAACCTCACTTGACTTAGGTATCTAGGTTATGCATCTTAACTTAGGGTTATAACATCTAATAAGGGTTTAATAGGGTCACACCAAAATTAGACTGGATGAGTAAAGGTTAAATAAGTTGTTGAATTGTTAGAGAGGTGTGGTTGTAAATTTATTTCATGTATTATTTTCATGTTTGATAACATTGCCTAAGTCAAATGATGGGTTAACCTTATCCATTAGAGTGATTCATCTTATATACATGATATGAAACTTGAGTTGGTATGTTTTCTAATTATTAGGAATATTTCTATGGAGTGCTACACTTTGTCACATGATATTTCCTAGCATTTTTTAGAGCAATGTTCCCTTCTACACGACGTAAACCCTTATTCTTGGAACATGGGATGCTTGATCCTTGTTTGGACCATTACCACTTCAATTTTGGACCATTAGATTTTGTTTCATGGAGACATCCCACACTTTGGCAGTAAAGGATGGACTGCTTGAGGGTTTTGAGGAGGGAATCCTAGAATTTGACCTTTGGATTGGCACCTCCAACCACTTGCCACCATTATTGAGGGTAGTTCTTTCCCATTTGAGGATGTGGGTTACGTGCTTCACCACATTTTAGGTTTATGTCACCCTTCGATATCCTTTGAGCCACACGTGTGACAATTTTTGAGGGAGCATTCTAGTATTTTGAGCTATATTGTGGTATAATGGAGCATTCTTTTTGGAGCACCCTAGCTTTGGGGTTTGGTTTTGATGTTTGGTCATGCCTTTGACCATTTCTCATGGAGCTCCCTCCCTATGGAAAATTATATTATACCATTTCTAACTCATTTTACCATGATTAGATGATGCCCTCTTTATTTAGGAGTTTGTTGGTTACTTGAGCATTATTTATTATTTTTTACTCTATCTTTGAGAGTCCCTAGGCTAGATCTAGGGTCCTAGCTCATGTATTATTACTTTATTGTAAAGGAGGCTTAGTTTTTCTCCTATACAAGAAAGATCATTCCTCATTGTAGAGTGTTGTTTTGATTAGAGAATAATATTGTCATCTTTGTACTCTTTGCTCTTTTTCTCTTGGGATTTCTTCACACTAGGTTCAACATGGTGGTTTACATTTGAGGCAACTTGTTTATTTTAGCATTGAAATATTTATTCTTCCAGTCCATAAGAAGGGTAGTGTTACTCCATTAGTATATCATACTTTAACTTTGTAGGTTGGTTAAGGGTTGCTCATGAATGTTGCATTGGATAAGGGTGATCTAGATAGATCGATGAAGGTGTCAACTTACTGGATGATCATTATTATTGTATATTATTGGTGTTCACTAGATGAACATTCTATTAGATCCTCTAGAGGTTGGATTTTATACAAAATAAGGTGAGAAAACTTGCTCCACAAATCTGTTGGTTTGAGGCTACCTGTAGTCTAGGGTAGATGAGATAATAATGTGTTATGATGTTAATGTGTTTGCATCAGAAACTTGACTAAAAATTATTAAAAACACTTGTAAGACACCACAAGGATAGAAAAAATATAATCTTTTGATCCAACCTCGAATCTTCGTTATGCCTCCAACAAATTGTTGGCCTTGGTGTATCCCTCAAAAGATTCATCACTTATGGCCATGCACTACATGCCTTATGTATAGCTACTGGGCATCTGACACAACACCACAAGATAGATTTTGAATAGAAACCTCATCAATTGGGTTTACAAGATAGAGGACCTGTAAAGAAAAACAATATGGCACACTTGTCATGTTGTATGTATTACTACAGTACAATAAAATTTTGTAATTATTATGGAAAAGAAAAACCATACCTCAATATCCTTCATGTCCAACATGTCCCAAAAAAATGAGCTACAATAACCATTAAAGTAATAAAAACAATAAGAGTAATAACAATATCAATGTATATATAACAGTAGCAATATATATCATATTTGAACCAATTATAAACTCAACATCAGATGTTGGGGTAGACCTCCCTTATCCTCAGAAAAAATGCTTCTAAACAAACTTAACCTCTTAGCGTTAGGTTACTTGCATGAGACCCAACTATACCAACATACCTCTGAATGGAGAGAACCCAGAACTGGAAAGACCCTAAAATAGATCATCCAACCCTTACAAATCAACAACAGTAGAAGCACAATAGTACAACCAACTCACAATAAAAAACAATGACAAAGTACTCCAAAAATTTCATATAAGGTATCCCTATGGTGGATGGCACCTAAGCAGGGCTCTTAACGTCAACGCAAGGGTGGAAAACAATCCTCAGGGGTCACGCTAGTCATCAATAAGTTGGACATCAACATTTAAAAGTTGTATAGCTCAGTGTTACCATGCAAGGGTCAATCATGAGTCACCACAAGGCTAAACATCACATACAAGTAAACATGCAAGTCAACGTAACATAACAAGGAAACATGACATCATACTAGGCTCATGCATAACAATTCAATGTGAGGGTAGGCTGCCCTACATTCTCAACTGTATGTGGTCATACGTCTCATGTGTCCCATGCAAAGAGTGGAAGCTCATAATCATCATCACTAGATAAGGAAGGTCATGTGGTCATCTCATATTCCTCGGGTTAACTCAGCAAGGGGTGGCCAGCCCCTTGAGGATAACCGTAGTCCTCAAAATATGTCACATATTCAAAAATAAGATATGAAACAAAGTGAACAAACATTTCGCATATAAATTTTAAAAAGAACAAATATAGGTATATTAATTGTTTTAATCAACACAGCACTATCAAACAGAGAGCAGCAATAATCATTAAAGTACTGAAAATAAAAACAGTAATAACAGTAGAAATATATATCAGATCTAAGTTGTTAATGAACGATAACAATGTTGAAATAAAAATAACATGAATATATTAGATCTAAACCAATTATAAATAATATGGTCATCTCATCTTCCTTAGGTTAACTCGGGAAGGGGTGGCCATACCCTTGAGAATAACCATAGTCCTCGGAATATGTCACACATATTTAGAAATATCAATTGAGAAATAAAATACACAGTATAAAGATCAATTCAAAAATATGACCATGCATCGACTAAATCAAGAAACTTGTAAAAAAACTGTAAATACTTCATGTCTTTACACAGTCAAATACAAATCTTAAATGTATACAACTACATTTTTTTTTCCATAAATTCCATGATGGGGACATCATCTTCGTTGGGTTGAACCATTGTAGTTGTTTCTCCCTCTCTTTCTATTGATTGTATGGGCATGCTCTCCCGTACCATACTTCTAGTACATCGATTAACAGAGTATGGAGGTCGCCATATATGGGCGTCATCTGCAAAAACCAAGACAGTTATATAGATATAAATGTGCGGTTATTATTGAGATACGTATTTAGTTATTTCCAATATAATTACAATGATATTTACTTGTTGGTTGACTAGCTGAGACAACTGGAGTATTCATTGGTTCTGCAATTTGTTCCTCTCCCAGTTGAGCATGTGAAGGTACACACTCATCCATTCACAAAAGAAAAATTATTAGTACACATCATCAATTATGTATTTAAAATCATATTAAATACTTTTGTTTTACAACATTCATACCTGAATGGCTAAACTACTCACCACCACCATGAGGCAACTCCCCATCATCATGTGGTACATGTTCGGTACCATTATCCTCACTGCTTTTGTTTCTCTCACCCTGAAAAAAAAAAAAAAAAAAAACATTTTTTTTCGATGTAATCATTCACGAATATATTACGCAAGTACATTATAATGATCTCCTTATTGATTTTATTTACCTCTGTGTGCATCAACGGAGAAATTGCAGTTTTCCCCAAGATTTTTTGACGTTCCAGCACATGTTGAAAACTGTACTTGAAGCCGAGCCTCAATTCTTATTCAGTGGATGCCTATTGAAAATCAATTCCCTGCAATGCATAACACCATGAAAATTGCTTATGATAAATCATTTTTTTTTCAGTATAGTTAGAATTTTTTTTGGCTAAAACTAATGATCGTTTGATTCTTACAATTTGTGCCCTTAGTTTCTGATATCGACCTTGGCCCAGTTTTTGCTGCCCATGTTTTTCTACTCTTTCCTTTGTCGCTTTAGAGGTGTCCGGGTATTACAAAAACAAGATCGCAGAGCAATAGAAATAAACAGAAATGCAAATATAATCAGACACACATTACAAGAGAGACACAAATATATCGTGGTTCACCCAACTTGGGCTACGTCCACACTAAAGTTTCCAGTCCTTATTATTATTATGTCCAACAAAGTGAAGGGATACAACCTGCAGCACAACTGCTGCACTTCTTCTTCACTATCTCACAGTCTCTCTTCACAGATCTCAGAGATCTTTACAATGCATAAAACCCAATACATCTTACCCTATCCGTATTACAATGTCTTTCTTTTATAAGGGAAATACAATGGGAAAAATACCACGGGTTACCCAAAACCATGGGCCCAAAAACAGCTGGCGAAAAACAACCCCGAACCCCTAAAAATGCAGAATGGGTGTATAGTCCTCCGGGGTGCACAGCTGAGACAGCATCATCTATGAGACTAGAAGATCTGGCTCCACAACCAACAATCTCCCACTTGGAGACTGATCGCAGCAACTCCACCACTGCTGCACTTGCTAGACTTGGACTTGGCAACTTTCTCCTCTTCACCTTCATGCTAGAAGGCCAACTGAAACCGAGCAGGAACTCAGTTTCTCTCTCGTCACTACCTTTGTGAACATTTCTATAGGATTCTGGCTAGTATGTATCTTTTCCAGCTTCAACAGTTCATCTTCCATAACAGAGCATATGAAATGGTACTTGAGTTGTATATGTTTAGTCCTGGAATGGAATGTTGAGTTCTTTAAAAGATGAATGTCACTCTGGATATCACTATATAACCTGCTATCCTTCTGCTTCTTACCCACTTCCTCCATAAACCTCTACAACCAAATCATCTCTTTACTAGCCTCTGTAACAGCAACATACTTTGCTTTTGTTGCTAAAAGTGCAACAACCTTCTGCAGTCTCGAAATCCATCTTACTGTTGTTCCACCTACAATAAACACATACCCAGTGGTGCTCCTCCTGCTATCCTTATCACCTCCCATATCTGCATCAACATATTCCTGCATAAAAGTGTCTGAACCTCCAAAACATAATGCCTGAGTGGTGGTACCTCTCAAATACCTGAGAATCCATTGTGCTTCCTTCCAATGTGCTTTACCTGGATTGTTCATATATCTGCTCACAACTCCCACTGCTTGTGCAATATATGGTCTTGTGCACACCATGGCATACATCGAGCTACCAATTGCGGATTGTTAGGGAATATTGGACATGTAATCTGTCTCTTCATGTGTCTTGGGACACATTTTCTTAGACTGAAATGGATGGCCAAAGGTGTACTTACTGGTTTTGCATTCTGCATTTTGAACCTCTCCAACACCTTTTGTATGTACTCACTATGAGACAATGTCAATTTGCAATTTTTTCTGTCTCTCGTTATTCTCATACCAAGGATTTGCTTTGCAGCACCCAAATCCTTTATCGCAAATGAATTAGCTAGCTACCTTTTGAGTACATTTATATCCTGCATGTTAGACCCTGCAACAAGCATGTCATCCACATACAATAACAAGATAATATATCTTTCATTATCTAGCTTCTTGAAATAAACACAGTGGTCAGAATGGTATCTACTATAACCTTGTTCTGTCATAAACCTGTCAAATTTTAAATACCACTGCCTTGGATCTTGCTTCAATCCATACAAGCTCTTTTTCAACCTGCACACCAAATTCTCCTTACCATTGACCTCATACCCTTGCGGCTACTGCATATATATCTCTTCCTCCAAATCCCCATGGAGAAAGGCTATTTTTACATCTAACTGTTCAAGATGCAAATATTCTACAGCCACTAGACTTAAAATAGTCCTAATTGAAGTCATCTTAACAACAGGAGAAAATATTTCATCAAAATCTATACCTTTCTTCTGTGCAAACCCCTTTACAACAAGTCTCACCTTGTACTGCTTCTTACCTCCTTCTTCTTCCTTGAACCTGTAAATCCATTTGTTCTGCAATGCTCTTTTACCAGCAGGAAAGTCAACTAGATCCCAACTCTGGTTTCCTACCAATGAGTCCATCTCCTCATTCATGCCTTGCTCCCACTTCTTTCTAGTTTCCACCTGCATTGCTTCTTCATAACATTCTGGTTCACCAGCATCAGTCATCAACAAATAATACATTGAAGGAGAGTATCGTTCAAGGAGTCTACTTAACCTGGTATATCGTCTTGCAGTTGCGAGAGTTTCAGGTACTTGTTGTTGTTCTTGATTTTTTGGCACCTTTAGAACTTCATTTTCTTGAATTTCATCAAGTACTGTGTACTCTATGGTTTCCTTTTCTTGTTTCTTTCCCTACAACTGATCTTTCTACATGACCTTTTCATTGAATATCACATCTCTGCTCCTGATGATTTTGTTATTTTCATAATCCCATAAGTGATAACCAAATTCATCAACCCCATATCCAATAAACGTATATTTCTTGGATTTAGCTTCAAGATTTGTTCTATTTTCTTTATCAATATGGACAAATGCTTCACAACCAAACGTTCTCATAAATGAGTAGTTTACCTTTTTATCTGTCCATGCCTCCTCTGGAATACCACCATCCAAAGCACTTGAAGGTCGTCTATTTATTAAATAAACATCAATATTTACAGCATCCGCCCAAAACTGTAAGGGCAACCCTGCATGCAATCTCATACACCTTGCATGCTCCATGATCGTTCTGTTCATCCTTTCAGACACACCATTTTCTTGTGGTGTTCCTGAGACTGTCTTCTCTCTACGAATCCCATGGTATGAACAGTAACTATCAAACTCCTTTCTGTAGTATTCACCTCCATTATCAGATCTGAGAAACTTCAATATTTTTCTTGTCTCATTCTCAACCAAAGCTTTCCACTTCTTAAAAGTAGCAAACACATCAGATTTCTGTCTAATGCAATAAACCCAAGTTTTTCTAGTTGCATCATCAATAAATGTAACATAATAATGAGAGACACCAAGAGATTGTACCTGAGACAGACCCCATACATTAGTATTCACAAGCTCTAACTTTTCATTCTTCTTGTATTTCCCAAGCCTGAGAAATCTGACTCTCTTATGTTTTCCATAAACACAGTTTTCACAGAATTCCAAACTTACCTGCTTCAAATCTGGCTGCAACTTCCTTGAGTGGAGAATCTGCATCCTCTTCTCACTCATGTGGCCAAGCCTATGATGCCACAATGTTGTATCTGTTCCTATGGAAGTTAAAGAGATAGAATGGTTAGTATTATGAGGACATAAATACAACGTACCTAACCTATCTCCTTTTGCTATCACCATTGATTCTTTAGTGATCTTCCACCACTTTTCTCCGAACGTAGATACACAGCCGCCATCTCCCAACTGTCTTGTTGAGATCAGATTTATTTTCATAGAAGGAATATGCCTAACATCTTTCAATAGCCAATCAGTTCCATTCTTAACTTTTATCCATACCTTACCCATTCCAACAATTTTACATGGCTCATCATCACCCAATAAAACATGTCCAAAATCGCCTGGAATATAATCATGAAAGTATTTCCTATGGGGTGTAGCATGACATGAAGCCCCTGAATCTACTACCCAATAATCACTTGTATTATCTAATGCAAGAATCAAAGCATCTTGTAACACATCACCTGCTACATTTGCTTCCTGGGTAGTTTCCTTCTGTGCATCTCCTTTCTTCTTTAGAGATATGCAGTCTTTCTTTAGATATCCTTTCTTTCCACAGTTCCAGCATTCTATCTTTCCCATTCTGGAATTGGATCTGCTCATTTTAGACTTCTCATGATTACCTTGGGTCTTTCCTCTCTCCTTTTGTCGTCCCCTGGTCTCCATGGTCAACGCATTACCTAATGTCTCACTTGTGCTTTCTCTTCGCATTTCCTTGCTAAGAATAATACCAATAACATCATCAAATTTCAAGGTGTTTGAACCAGAGACAGAGTTACTTACATCCATGACCAAGCTATTCTAGCTTTCTAGCAATGAACACAAGATTAGAAGAGCCCTAACCTCATCATCAAAGTTCACACTTACAGAACTTAGTTTATTTGTAACCGTATTAAACTAATTTAAATGATCAGTAACAAATCCACCTTTAGACATCTTCATATTAAATAAATGCTTCATTAGAAATACCTTGTTGGAGGCCGAGGGTTTTTCATATAGCTTACCCAATGCGCTCATCAAACCCTCAGTTGTCGTTTCTTTTGAGATATTGAAAGCCACCGATGAAGCCAGGCTCATCTGTATTGTTCTCAGAGCCTTTCTGTCAAGAACCTCCCATTCTCTGTCCTTCATAGCCACCGACTACTTTTCTCTTCCTCTCAATGGTAGGAATAGATCCATCTGGTACAGATAGTCCTCCATTTGCATATTCCATAACTGGAAGTTTTGGCCATTAAACTTCTTGACCTTAAACTTTCCTTCTTCTGCCATTGCTCCCACCCAAACGAGAGACCCTAGCTTCCTGCGGGTTTATCTGCCAAATAGACCTTTGGCTCTGATACCAATTGTTAGAAAAATAGGATCACAGAGCAATAGCAATAAACAAAAATGCAAATATAATCACACACACATTACAAGAGAGACACAGATATATCGTGGTTCACCCAACTTGGGCTACGTCCACACTGAAGTTGCTAGTCCTTATTATTATTTCGTCCAGCAAAGTGAAGGGATACAACCTGTAGCACAACCATTGCACTTCCTCTTCACTGTCTCATAGTCTCTCTTCACAGATCTCAGAGATATTTACAATGCATAAAACCTAATACATCTTACCCTATCCATATTACAATGTCTTTCTTTTATAAGGGAAATACAATGGAAAAAATACCACGGGTTACCCAAAACCATGGGCCCGAAAACAGCTGGAGAAAACAGTCCCAGAACCCCTAAAAATGCAGAATGGGTGTATAGTCCTCTGGGGTGCACGGCTGAGACAATATCATCTATGATACTGGAAGATCTGGCTCCACAACCAACACAGGGATCCTATCAAAGGTTGAAAATATGTTAGATATCACAAATTAAATGTAATTAAAAGTAAAAAAAAAAATGAACATTGTTCATTGAAAATATGATATGTGTCATCCCTTCTTGAACCGATTTGATGAGTCTTTCCTTGTTTTCTCAATGCCTTCTCCTTTGCATCATCCATGAGCTCCTTCCACTCCTTCTCTGGAAACATCGGATGAAACTCATACTTATGGTTAATTTGCAAATTGTCCCTATAATCTTCCCTCACATATTTCAAATTTAAGCCAGTTGTTGTGGTGACACATTTTCTGTTGAAGGTATCACCAAACAAGCTGACCATGTGGTTCATCAGATCATCTTTCAATTTTTCATTTTGGGAATTCCAAAGTGTAAGAATTGTGGGTCCAAAAATATCCAATGCCTTCTCATGCATGTTCTTATAAAAAACATTATTTCGTGCAAAAAAATTTGATCATTAATTAAAACTAATTTCAGGTATGTGGCTTTGAATTACATGAAAAAAAACACTAAAAAACTTAAATAATACCTACAATATTCGGTATCTTGATTGGAACATAGTATTGGTACACCAAGAAGCTAACGGGAAGTGATCCCCTGCTAACCACACCTACTGCGCCAGGATAGAAACTTTCACATTCGATGCTACTATCCTCTCTAACAGACTGTGAATTAGTAGTGGTTGAAGGGCCCTATTGATCTCCAACATCTTGTGAGGTTGTAGCATCTAAAGTGAATTGCTGGTCAGGAGATTCAAATAGCCTCATTGGTACGGTATATTGACGATTTGTTGAACCATCTCTACTACCAATATCGACCTCTATAGCCTGTACTCGATGCACGGGTATTATCTCCAAAAAATCCTACAAAAATAAAACTTCAATTGATTAGATCATATCAAAAAAAGAGAACTAAAATAACATAAATGAGTATATGTCATAGTTCGTAAAATATTTCAAAGATGCCACTTACCCCATATTGTTCTATTTTTTGCCTCAAGTCATCAATTTTTTCTTTGATTTATTCAGACTTGGGTCTGATTACAATTAGTCTAAGAAGTTCTTGATTGTACTTTTTCAAATCCTTCTTCATAGTTTCCATTGGGTCAGTTGAATAAAATATATCTTCCTCAATGACCACCTCATCATCCTGATGTGGTGTGCTCTACAAACATCAATCAATAAAAGTAGTTAATTTATTTTTATCATTACAAAAATTCACATAAAAAAATAAAATGCATATAATAACAAAAATAATTACTTTAATAATTTTTAGGTACTATTACGCTATCATTTACCTGATACGACACCATTGGTGACTTCCCATGGTCACCTTGCCATAATACAAGAAGCAATACATATTCATATCGAAAAGTAAAAATTGAACCATGTATAATAAATGTGATTAATGAAGAAAAACTTTATTGTTAATATGACAGTAACGTTTACCTGTCCAGAAGTTGTAGGTGTGCTTTGATTACCCCCCTGCCACAATACAATAAGCATGATATCATCTTGAAATATTGAGTTGATAAGCATAAAAAAGGTCAAATGTTAACAATTGTAATATTATCCTGAATTGTGGTTACTATTACATTGATGCTATTAAGTATTATTACACTAACATTTACCTCATGCGACACCATTGGACACTTTCCACGGTCAGCCTGTGCCATATGGCCACGATCACCCTACCATAATATAAGAATTAAGACATATTAAAAATGAAAATTACATATTTAACAATGTCTCTTAAACATGATTAATGAAAAGCATGACAGATAATTAACCATGTTTATGTTATAAAAAGAATGACATTTAAATAAATTTGTTTCAAGAGAAAAATAATAAGTCATAGATCAAAGGTTGAGTTAAAAGTTTTATAATATAATTACCCCCATAATAGAAACCCCCGCATCTATTCGATTCAAACCATAATCGATCAACAACTATTCACATGCAACTATTGATTTTGTTGCACATACGAATACACAATTTCCTTCATGCCCCTCAAATATGCAATTGGGTAACTTATGTGTTGTCCGTGGTCGTGTACTATTTATAAACCCTGCAATATTTCCAGAAATGTTTGGCCTTCCATCAATATACATAGTAGCTCCTGTGTTCAGATTGTTATCTAGTAGTTGACAATAATTTGTTGCCACTCCGTATGTCTGCATACTTCGCGTATATTAGACCAACAACAACCAACCATTGTATTTGTAACATGGTATGACATACTCCATCAATTTAGTTTCAGTTCCATATTTTACCTTTATTCCATCCATGGAAAATAGCCCCAATCAATGTAAAGGCGATGGAGCAATACGATAAATTCTCCCATTGACGAAGAAATCCATGTCAACTTGGGGTAGCTCCTTGGATAGAGATCTTTTGACAAGATGTATATACCTCAGGGGAAACTCAATGTCACCTATATGCTCTCATTTTCATAATCACATGATCCTCCTTCAGAAAGAAAATTCTCCATGCGTCTATGAAATTTTCTCCTTACCTTCTCACCTCTAGTTGATCTTGACATGTTTCATCTTGTAATAGACGTCTCACTTTCAACCTCTTCTATGTTCGATTTTAAGCATTAATTCAATATGCTATAGGATCTTAACTGAGAGAATAACATGTACAGTATATCAATGCATAACAATCATATCAAGCATGTCAAGTATCACAAGAATCAAAAGCATGAGACAATGGACACACAGATTTTTCCATGGGGAAATCCCTAAGGTGAAAATCCCCACAACTTCCTCAGATATAGATAGAGCAATGGCTCAACCAAAGTACAATAGACAGTCTCCTACTATGCAGCTGATCCTCCTCCTCCAATGTGTGCCACTTTCTGAGTGAGAGAAGAGTGAGTTCTGAGATGATCAAAATAGAGAATCCCGACTCTCTATTTATACTTGTCCTAACCTGCCTGATTACTTATGGGGCCAACTTGTCTAACTCAACCTAATAACCCTAGTTACATATATATCGAGCCGACACCCACATCAGGTAGTCTAATAACCCATCGGCAAGTTAATCCACTTGCAACACTTGTCAATACAAATGACGACACTTCCTTATAGAGGAATAACACATCTCTTATAAGGGTACAATAAATATTTATATGAAATACATTCCGAAGTTACCTATACATCAACATTCTACTCTATCTTCCTCACCCGAGGAAGATAGATCCGACAAGTACCTATTTGGTGGTACCTACAATCGTTAGAATGAGGCAACATGTTGTAGTTGAATTTTCAATACTGAAAAAATCATTCATGGCTTTTTCTCTTGCAACAAAATAGAGTTGGGAATAGTAATGATGCTAACAAGGACTAGAGTAGTAAATCACAATAAATAAATCTTATTGGGATACATTTTCTTTAGGGGGGGTGCATTCTTATATTCATATGTATTAGATTGCATTGAACATTCATAGCATTCTTGGGTCAAGTGAATGGTATTTCATTCATCACGTGGCCAATTCATTTCTTCACTACTAATGGATATGCTGTAAGTTCTTCACATCTCTATGACTCCATTTTACCCGGCCTTTTGAACATTAGCATTTTCATTTTTATTTTTCCAATCATTTTATATATTATCTATATTTTCCCATAAAATAAAAGGGTACCATGATACCAAAACATTTTGGAGGTGAACACAATTGTAAATCCTTTTCTTCATAGCATTTATTTTATTTTTGTTTGGTAATGGCATATCCTGTGAGTGATGAGTAGGGGGGTTGACAATCCTGATCTAGTCCACAACCCAGTTTTCAATTAGGCTAGGGAAATATTCAACAACATGTCCAACCACTCTATAATGACCACACCCTACCCTACTAGGATGTGGACAGTATGTGGAGATATGTTCAATCTCATAATAGCTATAGAATAAAATATGTCAGATGGGATTCTATAGGTCCTAGTCTGTCTCCATAGGGATCTATGGCCACCTTCCCATATGTCTTCAACTTGATTTTGAACACAAGATGAGAAAACAACCTTTTAAATTTAATCATTGTTGGTTAGATGATGACAGGTTTCAATACTTGGCTAGAGGTCTCAGAGTAATCCTTTTTCCCAAAATGAAGCTTTTATTGCCCAATTCCCTAAAATAGGCCTCAACCACCACATAGATCTAGATAATTAGCTTCTTAGTTGGATATGGGAATAATTAAGATATTTTTCATACTGACATGAGTCTTGGTGCCTTAACCATTGTTAGAGGTGGAAAACAAGGATCATGGGATCTAAATTAATATTTTAAGGATCATAATCCATTAATGACACCTTGAATCATCACATGCACTTATTAAATGGAATATTTTCTTTTTGAAAGAGATATGAGAAAAAATTGACATTTTTAGGAATAAGGAATTGGTCTCGATACATTGACACTATAGTTTCTACGATGAACACACATCACTTAAGAAATTTTGTAGAAATTTTCATTTTTAGGGAAAAAGATAGTTGGAATGGAGGTTCATGCTTTAGTGGTTAAGGTTAATGTTTGAGGAGTTAGGGGTTAATGACAAAGTTGACTAGTTTTTAATTCCCATTGATGATGGTTTATTAACATAAATCAAATTCATTCCATCACAAAGTTGGCTATTATTTATTGCATCCAAACATTATTTAGGTGCAAAATTGATTTCATTATATAAATAATCTAGTTTTAGAACATCACATCCCCTTAAGAATATCATTATCAACTACATACAAAAGTGACAAGTTGTTAATGTTTTCATAAGAACGGGGTTCAATATCATTAGAAATAACATTTTTATTGGTTACAAGTATACAAGGAGTAAATGTTACATTAATGACAAGTTTGGAGTTCGTAAAACTTACTTAAATTAATGCTCCTTTTAAGAATTGTTTTTAATTGTATAGTTTAGCTTCATTATAGCTTTTTTTAACTCATCGACTTGCACCATATATAAGTCATTTTAGAATTAGGTAAATTTGACAAAAAATGGTTTGACAACAAATCAACCCATTGTTGGATAGTGGGAGAACAATGAAGAATATTTGAGTGAATCCCATCATGGGAATGTGTTGGGCGCAGCCCGAGTGGAGGAAGTTTTGATGGAGAAAGTACAAGTTAGGAGAGGCCTAACATCGACAAATTTTGGGAGAATAAACTCTGCAATTCCACGGAGCAGGGTATTGGAGCAAAGTCAAGTGGCAGAAAAGGGCCTATCCCCTTAGTAAATGTGAAGTAATAAGGACGACCGAGGTAGTTGGAGTAGTTAAGAATGAACAGGAAGACTTTCAACTACATAAGTAAAGAGTAAAGAAGAGGAAGGTTGTAAAGGACGCACCATTGTAGCGTCAGATCCACGTGGTCATAACTGTGACTGTCAAAAGAAGTGGCACAAAAGGATAGCAGAGCTCCAGCGAAGTAAAGACAAAGCATGGTCAACAAGAGAACCACGCCATTTTGGGTTTAAGGGTACTATGGGGGTTGGCCCATAGTTGTTGTAAATGTGTGACCTTCGGGCACAATCTAGATAAAGGGTAATTTTGTATAAGGAAGGGCTAGATCTTATTAGATAAGTCAGAGATTTTAAGAGAATGTCAGATATTGCTAGATCTAGTTTGAAATATATCTAAGAGAGGAAAATACTCTGCAGTTGTGTGCGCAGAGATCTATTGTAGAGAATATTCTACAACTGAGTGCACAGACTAGAACTGTTAACCCATTCCAAGAAATATAAGAACAGTTCTCGTGGACATAGCTCCCATCTAGGGGGTGAACCACGTAAATATATGTGTTATGTGTTTGAATCTCTATTATATTATGTGTTCATGAATGTTTATGCTTATATATGTGTTTTCATATGAATGTGAATGAGAATGACATGATAAGTAGCGGAACATGCATGTATGAACATTGCAAAGTCATATTAAGTATGATAGTTGCGTAGTTAAAGAGTAAAGGTATCAACGATTCAACGAAGTCTGTAGGTTGTTGATAACTACGAAGTGAAAAGATACATGTTGATAATAATCTGTTAATTAGATGTTGGGTAAGCTATGCATAACATGCTCGCATAACATAACTGCGTGTCACTAGGTTGCAGAAACCTGATTCTGTAACCACCCATCTTCGGTTCGGGTGAGACTTCATCCTGCTCGCAGGTTGATGCCGAAAGGACCAGTGAAGGGGATTTTCTTGGGTCTAAAGTAAGGGAACTACAAAGAACCCAGGTAAGCCCCATAGAAAGAGAAAGATAACCAACAAATGGTTTTGTTTCCATGCTAAGAATTGGCTATATGCGATGTTGTTATGTTATGATAATTTGAATAAGGAAGCGCAACAAATGGTTCCATTACCGCGCTAGAAATGGTAATTTGTTATGTGGAATCCATAAAAGATAGAAATACAGAACTAGGTAGGTCAGACAGAACTTGAGTTTGTGAGGAAAGTTAATAGAAATCCGCGTCTTACCACAGAACAATTGTTTCATAAGTATATATTAACTGATCTGCATGAAATTTTCTTCGCATCTTTTGCTACTTAGTTGCATGAGTGGATATTGAGGATATAAGAACGGAAAAACTATTTTGAAGGTGGAGAACCTACAGTTTGGAATCCGGATTTTATTCAAAGGCTTAAAGGGATTGACAACCACATTTCAAGAGCAGTAGAATTTTGGTTGGATAGATTACTGGAAGGCTATGTTACGGAATTTGTTGTCGAAAGTTGAAGTCTTACAACATAGAAGAAGGATATTTCTTCCAAGACCTCAGTTTATACATTAAAATGCTACTAGCTGAAAAAAGAGTCTTAAAAATGCAATCAGATTCCTAGGGTTTGAGTCTGTAATGTTCAATAACATAGATAGTGACACAGTCGAACACATTGGTATTTTTCCATGTGGAAAAAGATATAAAGTAAGCAATAGAAAGAGGTATCGTGATGCACAACCTCTCACATTCTTATAAAATAAGTTGGGAGGTGATAGAAACTCATAGCATCTTGAGTCTGATAGTGAAGCAGAACCTAGATGCATTGGTTATCAGCCTATTACTCTGCAAAAACCTATAGTTGACGAAAGAAATACTACTAGTTCACAGAATCATTCAAGTAGCGGTATACCTTCCGCATTTCAGAACACTACACCTCCTAGAATAATAATGGCAGCCGACATTAAACTACCTATTTTTAAAGGAACCAGTCTAGAAGACCCAAAGCAACATTGGTTTCTTTGTGAAGTCGTATGGAACGTTAAGCAAGTACAGGATGATGCTATAAAACAAGCTCATCTAGTTACCACATTTAGAGATAGAGCTTTAACATGGTTCATGAAGTATTCTATTGGATAGAACAGATCGCTAGTCGATATCAAAAATGTGTTGATTATAGAATTTAAGAAACCTAAGTTAGAATCTCAGTGCATCACAGAGCTAAAAGAAATCTAATAAAAACCTAATGAGACCGTCTGGGAGTTTGATCAGAAGTTCAAAGCCTTGTTAGATCAAGTTATCATTGAAATAGCACCGCAACACCATCAAGAATGATTCATAGCCACGGTGTTTCCCCACATTAGATTACCATTGATGAAACAAAAGGTAACATCACAAACATAAGCACTAGAAATTGCGATGAAGCTAGAAGCTTCGCCCATAGGAGAAACTAGCACAAGTATGGTACAGATACAAACACAACTAGAAATTTTGGCATTACAACTACAAGATATGAATAAAGGAAAATAGATAAGAGAAGAGGTTTGGTGTACAAAATGTAAAGCAGAAGGACATTCCAAGGAACACTATCCTGTATTTAGAGACTACATCACTAGTGGAGCACCGAAACCATTGAATCAACAGCAAGGACCATGGTGTGAGATTTGTCGATGTAGAGGACATCACCCAGAAGACTTTTACCTACTTCAGAAGTAGGTACAAACACCAAAGAACCTGTACTGCGCATTTTGTAAGTCAAATGGTCATAATGATACCAACTGGCTTATGATCTCATGATAGAAAGAAAACATGATGTCTACAGAGTCCAATGAGAAACACCACATAATAATGAAAATGGGCAGTATGATCAAGGCACATGTAGAGTATGTGGTGGATATAAAGGAAGAGGACGTAACACTGGCCAAGGACGAGGAAGAGGTCAGATTGAATTCTATAACTGCGCTCAGTCAGGACATTTAGAAAGAGATTATCAGAACCCTTGCAATATTTGTAAGTATTGCAAGTCATTTGACCATGTCATTGAAGCATGTCCCATTTTGCAAGGAAAAATGCAAGAGAAAAGACCAGAAGGATAGAACCAGAATATACAGATGATCGTAGTTGAGAAAAGAAACAAATATCGCAACATTCATGTTGAGACACGAAGTGGAACCGTGATAGGAGACGATAGGACAAACAAAGCTTTGACCTATGAAGATCACTAAAACAAACCAAAGCCTACTGATGGGCCTTGGGTAATAAAAGAAAATGAAAAAATGCCTACATTTAACCTTGAACAGGAGAAAAAGGTATTCATGGAAGAAAGAAAAGATACTCATAATTTAGAACCTTCAACCATAACGACCCAATTGCAAAGTGATCAGATACCGATACTAGATATGTTGATCTCGTATGATGGATCACAAACTTCAGCAGAACATATAAGTCCTATTACACAGTTCCTACAGAGCTGCATAAAGTTGATAAGGCATGGAAATACCTTAGGAGAATTACAGAACCTATTGCAACAGTATGAACAATGTAATATAGTGAATGATGCACACAGAGAAGTTCATCATATCAAGAACCATAGAAGGATGGGAAGAGAAATGAGGCTAAATGCGCAGATCGGAGATTATGAAATGAACCAGGTCATTCTCAACTTAGGCTCAGAGGTGAATGTCCTAACAAAACAAACATGGGAACAAATGGGAAAGCCAAAGTTATCTTGGTCTCCTATACAGTTGAGTTTATCTAATCCGCAAAAGGTTATACCTTTTGGGAGATTATCAAGTGTTCTTGTAGACATTGATGGAGTACGAAGTAAAGCACACTTCGAGGTTATTAAGATCATAGATGACAATAATCCTTATCCTGCATTATTGGGGATTGACTGGGAAATTGATAGCCCCTCAATCATCAATCTCAAGGAAAAACAAATGATATTTGAAGGACCATATATTAGGGTCATCGCACCCTTGGATACTTCACAAGGACCTAGATATATTGAACCAGTCCGAGAAGAATGTAGAGCTCAATAACTTGATAATATCTACAAGATGACAGTGAATCATGCATATTACATTAATCCTAGAGATGATGGAACATTGAGCTGGAGATGTGACAGTTCTTTCGTATCAAAATCAGACGCATGACTGGATAACTGGTAGAGCCAAATGCATGAAGTATTAGAAAGACAATGTCTGAAGATAACAAGGTAACTACATTGGATTGGAACAGAGGTAAGTCTAATTCCTACTTATGATTGTTTAGGAAATATCCACGCATTTCTTCATGAATATCTAGTTTCATTTCCAGGATAACATAAGTTAGCCGCTCTAGATATAGCATTGCAAGCTACACTTGCTATATGGTGGGATGCACATAAATATAACCTAAACACATGGGAAGAATGTAAGCACATGATGGAACTCAGATTTTCAGAGCCAGCTACGATAGTACAACCAAAATACAATGGAAAAACTTGTCCCAAATATCATATAGAGTTTTGCTTGAAAGCCTAGATACATACACCCAAGAGAGAATGGGTTCATGTTTGTGCACACATTGGATCAAATACCAAAGAACTAGTATACAGAAGCATAAATTCACAAAGGTGCAACAAATTGGCACATACCGATAGCCAACTTTCAAACATCTTTTAGTTTTGAGGAGGATTGTCTAGGTGTCAATGAGGCTTTACAGTTCATTAGAAAGAAGATATTTAATGATGCACCATTACTTGTATATAAACAACCAGATTGGGAAATATAGTTGGAGCATGCCCTTGAATGCTATAACTTCGCGCTAGATGAAGATGAAGAGGAAGATCCTCGTGATGTGAATATACCTGAGACTAAAAGAGAATATGATGTCGAAGGACTTGATTTACAAATTCCAGACTTGTGTAATCCTATGAAGACCAGAAAGATCAATATTGGTATTGGGAATGAACCAAAATTTGCTTCTATTGGGGATTATTGGGATGAAGAAACAATAGGATAGATTGCAGACCTCATTAGAGAGATTTCGAGGTCAAAAAATGGCCTCCTAAGAGATGTACTACAAAAATATGAGATATATTAAAATATTATGAATTGGGGGTTTTATGGGGTAGGTATATATGACAAGTCACCTCTCACACTATTTTCTATGCACAATATAAATAACCATGGTTGAGTTGCTTTTCAAAATTCACTAGAAATAAAATTAATAAAATAAGTCTACATTGATGTGACTAAGATTCATTGTAAATTCCCAAAAATTTATTGTCCTTTAACATTTATTTGTCTTGAACTTGCAAATGAAATTAAATAATAAAAAATATTTTTAAGAGCTATTTTCTTAATTTTATGTTTAGTACTTTTCTCATTAATTTACTATAATGTAATTTAATTGAGAATTTATTTACATGTAAAATGTTAATAATATTATTATCATCTACATTGCATTATTATTATTATTATTTATAATATCTATTATTATTCTTTATTAGTTTGACATTATGTTATTAAATAGAATTGAGTGAATATATAATTTAAAATTAAAAACATAAAAATGATAATATATTATTTTATAAAAAAATGTGAAAGGACTTTCTTTATAAATTAAGAGTACTTCACTTGAAAATGACAATAATATTATTTTATGAGAAAGTGTGAAAATACATTCATTATGAGTACTTTCCTTTATGACTTAAAAGTACTTACACCACTACCTTGGTTAACTATGTGTTTTCATCCACCATAGAAAATTTGACAAATAAGCATTCTTAACTCATGCAATGCCACCTCACCAAGGGGGATGATGTCATCTACTAGAATGTGATCGGTTGTTTTTTATAGTACATTTTCTTTGTTTTGAGGCCATTTTTTGACCTTAAAATTTCTCTAATGACTGCGCGAATATCAAGATCTATTTCCTACCAAGTTTTCTGAAACGAAAGGCATTTTAGGTGACTTGGAAGTTATAAAAATACCTCTCAATCCTGATGCGAATCCTATTAAGTAAAGACCTTACAGATTAAACCCAAAATATAAAGAAAGGGTGAAGGAAGAAATTGATAAAATGTTTGACGTAGGAATTATTGAACCAGTAGAAGAATCAGAATGGATAAGTCCCATGGTAATTCAAGACAAGAAAGGTAAAGGTGAAATCATAATCTGTTTCAACCTCAGGAAATTGAATGATGCATCTATACATGACCCATTCCCTACTCCATTCACAGACGAAGTGCTAGAAAGTGTAGGTGGACAGGAGACATACTCTTTCACTGATGGATTTTCTAGATATCATCATATCAGAATTGATACAGAAGGCAGACATAAGACCACATTTTCTACTGAATAGGGATCATATTAGTACACTGTTATGCCATTTGGATTGAAGAATGCACCTTCTATATTTTCAATATTTTTTGTAGTTGCATTTAAGGATTATATTCATAAATTCTTAGAAGTTTACTTTGACGACTGGACAATATTTGGCCTTCTGAAGAACCATTATGTGAACTTAAGAATGATGTTAGCAAAGTGTAGACAATATCAAATTTCCTTGAATATGAAGAAGAGCATATTATGTGTTCCCTATGGTATTTTGTTGGGACACATAGTATGCAAGCAAGGATTGATGGTTGATCCAACAAAGATCACAATCATCGTAAATATTCCAGCGCATAACTCCATGAAACAACTATGCACTACATTGGGGCATACATGATACTATGGAAAGTTCATAAAAGGATATGCACATATCACTGTGCCTATGGATAAATTACTGAATAAAGAAGCAAAGTATAGGTGAACTAAAGATTGTCAAAAAGGATTGGGCTCATTGAAAGAGAAAATGGTTACAACGCCTATTCTAGTCTTTCCTAACTGGAAACCATTTCATGTACATGTAGATGCTTCATCTATAACACTTCGCATTGTATTAGCTCAACCATGTGAAGGAGGTATCGATCATCCCATCACATTTTCAAGCAAAAAGCTATCTTCAGCGGAAAAAATTATACCACGACAAAAAGGGAATGATTAGATATGGTTTACGCATTGTAGAAGTTTAGACACTATACGCTAGGTTGTCAATTCTGTATGTTTATTGACCATTAATATTTGAATTATTTGGTCAATAAAACAGTGTTAGGGGGGATAACATGAAAATGGTTGTTAATATTTCAGGAATATGATTTTGAAATCATTGTGAAACCAGGAATATTGAACACATGACCTGACCATCTTCAATGAATTGAGTCAGGTGAAGAACCTAGTAATCTGGAGGATAGTCTACTAGATGTGCAGTTGTTTGCTATCCAGATAGCAAATGACTATTTCAGATATATCATAGAATTTATGAATACAAGATTAGTGCCTACAAAATTTACTACGTAGTAGAAGAAACAATTAGTGGTAAGAGCAGCTGAATTTACTCTAATTGCTGGACAATTGTATAAATTAGTACCAGATGAAGTATTGTGAATATGCGTACTATAACATGAAAGACCTAGTATACTAGTTGAAGCAAATTCAGGTGTATCTGGAGGACACTACGCAGGAAGATATACTGCCAAGAAAATTTTGAGATAAGGACTATGGTGGCTTACGATACACAAGGACTCAGAAGAACATTGTTGGAAGTGTGATATATGCCAAAGAACAAGAAATCCATCTCGTTGAGATGAGATTCCATTGATTCCACAATCGACATTGCAATTCTTCAATAAATGGGCTATCGACTTCATGGGACCTATTAACCCCCCAGGAAAGAAAATTGGCTCAAGGTATATCATCACAGCTACATATTATTTAACAAGGTGGGAAGAGGAAAAACCAGTGAGGGACTGTAGCGCAGTTACCGCCGCGCAATTCATTTTTTAGAATATTTTGACAAGGTTTGGTTCTCCAAATGTTTTAATGAGTGATCAGGGAACCCATTTCCTGAATAGAACTATTGTAGCCTTGACATAAAAATTCAAATCTATCATCAGAAGAGCACACCATATCATCTACAAGCTAATGGAACTGTAGAATCCCTTAACAAAGTATTGGAGAATGCATTGACCAAGGTATGCAACAAAAATAGGGATGATTGGGATCTTAGAGTACCAGCAGTATTATGGGCATATAGAACGACTTGTAAGAAGTTGATAGGTCATACACCTTTCAGATTAGGATATGGATAGGAAGCTGTCATGTCCATGGAATACATAGTACCAAGTTTGAGAATTGCAACATTCCCAAATATGAAAGATGACCATAAAATGGAAGATAAAATACTACACTTAGTTGGATTGAAGGAAGATCACTTCATTGCAGGTTTTCACCGACAAGTGCAGAAAAACGACGAAGAAGTATGGCATGATAAACACATCAAGAATAAAAATTTTCAGGTAGGAGACCTTGTCCTCCTCTATGATAGAAAATTTATGAAATTTTATGGAAAATTCAAAATGCATTGGTTAGGACCATACATTATTAAGCATGTCACTAATGGTGGTGCAGTTCAATTCGCCACACTACTTGGAGAAAATTTGAAAGGACTTGTTAATGGGAGTAGACTAAAGCCTTACAGGGATGGCCCTACTCTTAAAGATACCAGTTAAGTAATGGAAGAAAATTTTAAGTGTCAAGTGCAGTTGAAATTGGACAATAAAAATAAAGGATAGAGTCTGGACACAGTTCTTATAAAATGTGAAGTTTTCACAAAAATGGAAAGATGTGATGCGAAGCACACATAGCAGCTTGAGTTGCGAAGTAAAAGAAGAGTAATCACACTACGAAGTTAAATTTAAGCAAAGGGAAATGTGCAGTGAATATCGCAATTCACCTAGCCGCTAACAAAGAAAAATAAAACTAGTCGTTAGAGTTTTTTGTCGGAAAGTAGCCGTTAAACAATACTTTCGAGAACCAGATGTTTCCGCATTTAAGGCATATTCATCTATTGAAGACGCATTCAATGAAGGGAAATGACTAATATCTAAGAAATATTTTGCCAACTAACATGTGATTTAATGCTAAGTTAGTTGATTTTAGGTGCACCTTAGTGTTGTTCCACCTATAAATAGTAAAGAACGCATACTTACCACTTTTACCGTGAATTTTAATTTTTACTACATGTTATAATTTTCAAGTTTTTACCAGTCACGAGAAATCAATATCCGACAGTGTATGTCTGAGCATTCAACCCTAGACCAAATATTAAAAGACTTCCAACATTCTGGTTTGGAGGGAGTCATGAAGACGCTCGTAGAGAAACCCATCCCAGAATGAGGTGGACTATTTATAAATTCACCGCGGAATGTGTCATAGCATAAGCGAAAAGACAAGTAGAAGGCCACTAAACAAGAAAAGCCGAATTTTGCGAGTGTTCTGAAGAAGTTTCCACCATAAATGCCTCAAGAGAGACCCATCCTTCTTGTTCCAAAGAAAATCCCTCCAAGGAAACGAGATGCGCCAGAGGTGCTTCTCATGAAAAATCCATTGTATGAAATTCCACTACCACCTATGTCAAGTCATGTGTCGATTAAGGAGAATTTGCTCAGTAGAATCCCAGAGTGCAAAATCGCAAATCATGACTTGTTCCAAGAAGCAAAGTACCTGCAATTTCAAGCAGATCAGTACATGTGCAGGAATCATGATGAAACCACCAAGTAGACAACCGTTCAAGCTCAATATTGGATCCCGTCGTTGCAGCCATCAGGGTTGTTCAACCTGTTGTGCATCCCACACTTTGATAGGATCCCAGAGCTCATGGAGGTTGTGTGCACACTACTTTCATGCACACACCAGGGCTACTTATAGTTAGACCACAAGATAGACATCAACATCAATCTAATCTACTAGATCACGCGCTTGAGCCAGAGAGTTGTTGATCCTGCAGTTGAGTTCATGGGAAAGAACAAAGACAAAGATATTGCTAAAAGGATGAAGAGCGAATTTGGTTTGCTCATAGTAGGGTGTAACATCTCCATGAATATGTTAGTGTTATTTTGAGAAAATATAAGTTTTGCTCCTCTAGCCTTCTAACAAATCTCACTTTAATAACATAAAGGATCTCAATTTTTTATAATACACTTTCTTGATACTGGTTATTATCAAAGAATGAAACATAATGACATAACGTACCCATGTGTCGATTCAGTATCTTAAGGGGAACTGTAACAACTCCATATGTAATAACCTCCTAGTTAACTGTTAGTATTTTGGTGACATTATAAACAAAATAATTTCTTTCTTCCATTAACAATAAGACCCAAAATCCACCATAAATAAATCTGAAATCAGTATGTTATGAAATTCTCGATTCACAATGTGAACTCTAGCTAAATAACATTTAGACCTTATACCAATCTTCATTCTCATTTGTTAAGCATTATCCTTATCCTGAACATAATATCAATGAAACCCTTAACTAGCATATTTGCATTTTACTTTGGTCGATAACAAAATTTGCTTTTCTAAGAGCTACACTTGTACATTGGCATAAACAATCATTCTTGTAGTTATCAAGAAGCATTAAGAAATACATAAGAAACATATATGCACCACATAAGAACAGGAGGCAGATATAGGTGGTTCACCCGACTATTTGGGCTACGTCCACAAGGATGTCATCTTCTTATTCATCAATATAAGTCTTTTTACAATCACAACCCAATGGTTGTATTAATCACTTTCCACCTTTTCCAAGGTCTCTTTTATAATGAGGACCTCCTAAATAATCAAAAGGTATGTAGGCATACCCTAATGGTTAAGTGACATTAGGAGAGCATTTCATATTGGAATAAAAAGTATTGCAAGTATCTACTATCCAACTCTACTACAAACATCCTAGATTTATATCAAGATGACGATCGTTCTAACCACTAGAGAAATAACATATACCTTCAAACTCAAACCTTTATAGTAGAGACATTTGTCTAGAACTTCACCCTAACAACATTATAATATAGATATATACCTACATATATATAATAACTTCGAGAGCCTTTTCAGCATTGAAAGATGAATTACCGATGTTTATACATAAATACACTATTTATAAAAATAGAAGTCAATGCAGATCTCCGTCAAGAATATTTAGTACTGTAGTGCCCCTAGACTACTGTAGACATTGAGGGAACTTGCTTAGTGACCCGACTGTTTCAAACATTAATAAATTAATACTTTGATTTTATTTTGAGTATATTTATGATTACGATTGATTGTAAATCAATAAAATAATGATTTATGTTTGTGAGAAATGTGTGTAGCGATAGGTGAAACGGTTCACCGAAAGACACACAAAGGAACATGAAGGGTCATAGAGTACGGGTAAATCACACACAGGGGGAGCGACGACGATGTCGACTTCCGATAAGAATACCACGCATGAGCAGATAAGCATTGATCCGCTTGCTCAAGAGGAATGCGTGAGGGTGTACGAGGTGGGCCACGGCGGAGCTGGTCACGTACGAGTTGAGGGGCGCGCAGTGAGAATGGACTCACTCCTCAGCGCCATTAGTCCCTAGATAGCATGTAGATGGAGGATGCATGGTAACGATTCCTAAAATCCCTACAAGAGTTCCCGCAAGTCAAAACGGAAAGACGGTGGCAGAAGGGCCCAACGATGCGGTACCCTGTCGAGAACGGAAAGAATGGACGCAAGGACCCAACGATGCGGTACCATGCCAAGGAATGGAAACCATGGATGAGTGGGCCCGACGGAGTGGTGCCATGTCAGGGAATTAAAAATTAAGGAACCAGGAGCCCAACAGCGTGGCACCGTGATCCTAGTGAGTTTGATTGTTAAATTAAACTGCATAAAAACTTAGGAGAATAACTCTAGATTATTACTTGGCAAATGCATAAAAATAGTTTAGACATTTGCACATGAATAGTTATTTTGTTGAGCATTTAAAATAATAGAAATCATTATTTAGGAGCAAAATAGAATCCTAAGATTAGACACCTAGTCAACTAAAAGCTAGGAGTGGATTAAAATATCTGGGGGACAAACTAGAGCAAACTTAGGGGTGTAGGTGCACTTCCCAAAGAAACTGACACTTGGATGGGTGAGTGTTTTAATTAAATAATTAATTAAAATTATTTAATTATGCATGAAGCGACATGTGTCGCATGAGATTTTCCTTTATAAGGAAGGCTTAGGGAATGGGTAAAGGGCCCATGATTTGGACGATTGTCATAATTTTCGAATGCCTCAAAGACTTGCTGCTATCTAAGGGTTTGGCTGAGAAATCCTGGTGGGAGGGGAAGCCCAAGCTGAATTTCTGAAAAACGTGTGTGAGCTCTACGACCCAAAGCTCGGGGGTGGCCATGCGACTGAAAGCATGAGCCTATGGTTGGGTGGCGGAGCTAACGGTTGCTTCGCCTATGGTCAAACGAGCTTTGCTGGTTATGGTTATGGTTTGTTTTAATTTGCTAGTTTATTCATTTATTTAGTATTTATCTAGTCATTATGCTTTCTAATCTCTTTTGTATCAAGTGGTTGAGTTTCAGGTTAAACAGCGAAGACCCTAGAGGAGGGGCCCTACATTTGGTATCAGAGCCAGTCGAGCCTTGAGGGCACCGAACTCACACTATTTAGGTGTTCGTTGGTGACCGTGGCGATCAGCGACGGGATTAAAGTAACCATGTTAGCGGAAATTCACCTTCGACTGGAACAGTTGTTCCTACAGGTTCTTACTTCCTATATTAATTCGTATCTATATCTGTTGTACTTAAAAATTATAGATCTGAGTTTTTTTTGCTGTATATTAGAAGTTTTATGTACAATTTTATTATTATATGATTCGAAGGAAGAGTTAGAGTTTAAAAAAAAATACATGTAAATCTGATGATTCCAGCAAACGTTTGTATGTATGATTGTAGTAACTGAAATTGCATGTTCTATTCATCTCTGTCGTATTTCAAAGAAAAAAAAAAAATTTGGGGGTTTACGGAAGGCTTTCAGATATCTGTATTATTTATGCCTAGCGTTCACTTCCAGAAACGTAGGTGCGAATTTAAAATGGCAACCCCTGTTTAAACTTCAGTACTTTAATTACATTCCTGATTAATCAAATTGTTACTCCAGAAATGCAGATGCGAATTTCAATGTCGATCTCCTTCTAAACTTTAGTACTTTAATTGTAATTCCTGATTGATCTATTACTTACTGCCAGAAACGTAGGACCTCATATCTTGTAGATCTCTGTCTGTTATCAGCCTATCAAATCGTCTTTCTTAAGTAGATCCTTGTCTGCCTTTAGAACGCCAATGCATTCTTCTGTTGATCTATCGTTTCTTCCTGAAGTGAAAAGCTCATTTTATTGTTGATATCTGTAACTTTCAGATGGTGTAGTCATCTCACTGTACATATCCTGCATTCTGTTGTTACTTAAGGAGGTGTTAATTGATATTAAAGTGACTGGACCCTTGCACGATTTACCTTGCGGGGTCCCGATCGAATCCCTGTATACACTCAGTAAAAATTGAATTCTTGATCATTAATAATTCTTGTCTAATCAAAAGGAGCAGCTGACTCCTTAAACGTATTTGAAACCCTGTCTACAGGGAAAGAGCTCTCCACTGCTTCACATTGTTTGGGTATTTTAAAGTTTTGAACCAGAGATTTTCTTAATCGCCATTTTGACAGAGCGTTCAGAAAGAAGGAGATCTCTACCACAATCGATTAATTTCCTGTAGGGTGGTTGGAAACACTACATCACATCATCTCGATTTTCTGCTCAAACATGAAGAGCACTGTTAGATACAGATCCCGGCAGGAGCATATAGTTCTTGTGTATATTGCTGATCCAGTTTAGAGTTGATTTCATCTTGTCTTGAGATATTGATCCTTCCAACCCAAAAACCGATGACATCCTTTTCTTTGTAATTTAACCCATGTAAGTTGAAGGGAAGTCGACCTCTGATCATACTAGTGATCCGGTCTTGATAAGCCTACTAATCACCTAGAAGATCCCGGTAATCAGCATTCCTTCCAACGCGTGGCTGGCGAATTGATGAGAAGATCCCGGTTATAAATCACTTTATTTTTTTTTATATTTTATGTTCTGTGGGTTGAATTAAATACCGGATGTGTGTTTTATGCTTTTAATGCTGGTGATATCGTGGGGATCGTGAATGATAGACTATCACCACGGAACCCTTGCTTACGGCGATCCTGCTGCATACTCGGGCATCAACTCGATGTCTCGGTAAGAATCTCTCTCCTAGCATATTCCCTTCAGCTATTTGGTAGACCGGGGGTGATTTAGAACCATATGGTTAGTTTACTGTATATTCATTTAGTTAAACATTGATAACTTTAGAAATCGACACTTCTGATATTATCACAAGCGACCTGCAACATATATATATATATATATATATATATATATATATATATATATATATATATCTATATATATATATGTTGATAGATGTTCATAAATAAATAAAAAATTAGTGAAACCTTGTATTTAAAGAGTCTGACCAAAACCAGAGAGATCTTAGTTTTGAATTATTTCAGTATGAAAATGGTTTACCTTATAAAGGTTTGATTGAACCCGAAGATTTCTGTCGATCGAACCTGAACGTACAGTTACCAGCCGGCAATCTGAGCACCCCGCGATTGGCGGCGGAACATAACTTGCACTTCCTTATGTCTGAGCAGCACTTTTAAAATATTGGAATCAGACATCACGGTGATCGACATGAATCAATGGATGACCGCAACTGACATCCACGTGTATAAAAAAAAACATATGTTGTGGCACAGCTACGGTGTTGCATTATATCCCTGGCATGCATAAGAGTTCCCTGCGTTGGCACTTAGACTTTACATTTACTATTTACAATTCTGTTATGCATCTATCTTCCCTAAATTGTGGGCATAAAGATATTGTAATTATTATGAAATGTGAGTAGTTATAAAGGTTGTGAAATAAATTCTAAGCATTACCATTGTGATAAGAAGTAACATGAAGTATTATAATTAATAGGAAGATGATAGCTCGGCACTGTCGACCTGTTATGTGCGTGTTTGATCCAATGGCATTTAATCCCCACTTTTTAATGTTGTCTCTTAATTAAAGAACCGCTATTAATCATATGTCGAAATGTTGTAATGTCATTCGAAACTAGAATCTGAACTATAGTTACAAACTTACAACTGCTCAGTTCTAAGTGTTGATCTCAACAAAATGCCACGTAGTGGTGGATTAGATAGCGAAAGGCGGTAGAGTCCCAGTGTATATTACTTGAATTGAATACAAACTAATTGTTATGTAATCGCTCCTGGTTAATTATGTACCGATTTGAATCTGAATGTTGGATGTATGTTAAACGGATGTCTTACCTTTACACCGATGCTATGTTAATAGGAAATGCAGTACACTTATAAACTACACAATGGTATTACGTGAATGATTATGGTGGACGAAGGAATCAAATCATTCTAAAAGGCATTAAAAGGCATTAAAGATTATGTTAGGTGAGTATTCACTGAAATATATTTTGATGTATGTATTCATTTCGATTATAGTAAAGTACTCAATGTATTTCACCCACACCTCAAGTAATTCTCAAACTTTAGAGAATCGAGTTATGTGGGGAGGATAATATATATATAATACATTTGAGAACACGGTTGGTGGGTAGAATTATTTTTATATATATAGGTGGGTAGAATTATTTTGATATATTGGGAAATTATAGTTTTTACAAACTAAATATGTATATAAAGGTAAGGTTTGATGGTATAGCATTAAATTGAAAATACACTGCATATTTTTCCACGTTCAGCGAATTACATTACTTTCTCGCAAATTTAGCACTAGAATGAAAAAGGAATGCATACTTTCTATATTCAAATGAATTACTTAACTTTAGAACAAAATGGTTGTATGATGTTTTAAATTATAAACGTTCCAAAATATATACTTATATTCTATTCAACACTCTAGAATCATGGGATAGGTCCAAGTATATATGTTAACTTGAGTGCATTCTAGAGTTAAAGAGTATGCTTGTTTCCAATCTAATTGAAATTGTTGATCACAAGGATCATAGTTCTCAATTTATTTGGGAGGTCTGAATGTGACGGAGTTCGGTTATGGGAGAATGATCTTGGAGAATATAACTTTACATATAATGTTTCTTTTATGGTTAAAAGTAAAAAGTGATAGGATTATATTAATGGCATTATTATGTTATAAACATTATAGTTGCCATAGAACAAGATATGTTTGTGATAAGTTAAGGTTAAAATTTATCTTATTATTATGCAAATTTATTATTTATTAAGTTGAATCTTTTATGAAATAGAGTTTAAATAACTAAATTGAAGAGAAAAGTATAATTATGAAATAGTGGTAACATAAATCCTTTTTAGAATATAATACTATTAGAGAGAAAAGTATAGTTATTAATATGGTGAGTAAATCATATTTTAAAGGATAGAAAACTATACAAATATAGATATAAGGACTTAACAAATGACTTAGATCATGGTTGAATTATTTAAAAATGTGGATCTTCAAAAGGGAAAAGTGAAATAATGTGTTTTTATATATTTGTATGTTTTTGAAAATGGATTAAGATATATATATAATATGATTAATAAATAATGTGTAATGCATATATATATATATATTATGTGATTTTAAAGATACATTAATTATAATAGATTAGAAACTTTAAATGTGTTAACTTAGTGTATGTCTAGTAGAAAAATATTTACTTGATGCATCATGGTATTTATATATATAGGTTGTAAAATAGAAGACAAATATATCGAACATGTTGGAAACCTAGGAGTATTTAGGTATTGAAAAATTGTACATTTTGTATACATTGGAGAATTGCATTTCACATATTTTGTTGAGGATTATTGAAAGAGATGCACTTATATACTTGTTCATATAAAAGGAAATGCATGTGATATTTTGAAAGAAATGCATGTTACATATTTATCGGTGGAATTGTGACCCTTAAGAAATAAAACTCTATGGTGGGATTGGATTGATAGGGATGGATAAGATGTAGCCTAGAATGTAGAAATGAAAAATTGCACCCTTAAGATTAATGGTTAAGTGTTACTTATTTAAGTTATAATTCAACTATGATAGAAGTTTAGAAAATCATGGTTGAGACAAGACCTTCATATATGTAGATATAAACGTTGACTTTTCAAAAAAATTTGAAGAATTGAAAGATTGGAGACTCTTTCTTGCTGAAACTTCCAATTGAGTATCGAAAGAGTAAAACAATGATGAATTTTATAAAATAAAGTATTGAAACGACGAGCTTGACGCAATTATGTTAACCTCTTGACATGACAAAACAATTATGAAAAGACGACTAGACATTAAGACAAGAGTCGATGAGACTATATAGACACATAAGATGAAACTTGGAAAGCCCACCGAATTGGAGACCAAATGAAGAGGATTTTTTAGTAAAGCGATGTACGGATATGATCATCAAAATTAAATGAAATAATTGAGGCTAATCTCAGGACATGGTCTAACGTTGACAAAATACAACTAGCCAATATAGAACTCTATGAGGTTGAGAAAACACACATTGTACTACTTCATGAGTCTGTCGAAGTAATCTGGTGAGAACAGAAAGGATGAAATGAAGTAAGGATGTGATAAGCTCATTAACCTTGACATGATGATACTGATGAAAGGACTAGGAGATCAATTTTGATACGTTCGACTAAGTCAGTAAGTTTCGATACCTGGAAACCTATCGATTTGAGGACCAACATTATTAAAACATTTAGAGGGTTTTGGAAGTAGTCTTATGAGAATTGATTTTTTTTGGAATATTTTAGGGTCTCTCTTGATTTTTTAAAGACTATAATTATATCTTACCCATCTAAATTTGACTGAATATTTTATGATGATTACCTTCTCGTCTTGAAGGAAAGGAGAGCCAATGAATTTAAATTCTTGCTTGGATTTTGTTATACAAAATGATTGGGTAACTATGGTGTGGCTACCGACGCAATAGGGCTTGTAGTTAAAGTGGATGTCGTGGATCTTCGTAGATGATTATGAGGGTAAGTAGTCTAAGTTTGGATTGACAATTATGAAGGTATTTTGGATTTGCATTACGCAGAATTATGATTGAGTTCTCGAGGATGTATTGGAACCATGCTGATGAAATAGAAAACTAATGAATAGAACCATCAGCACTTATGGCCTTGATTGTTTGAAAAAAAAAAAAAAAAAATTTAGAAGAGAAAGACAATATGATAAAAATGGGAAACTAAAGATAAAGCCTAGCATCGGAATTACAAGAACAAAAGTTAACTTCGGGATGAAGTTTTAATAAGAGGGGGTGTATGTAATGCCTACCTCGGTACCTTAACTGTTTAGAATAATGAGGTACTAGTTTTGAAATGAACCGGCTAAGTAAAACATGAACCATTTGAATTTACTTTGAAAATACTTGAACGACAGTTGTAATTCCCATAAAATGATTGTGGACTTTAAGAGCACCTGTCGAGTGACTCGGCGGAACATACTTCAATAAAGTGGCCCTTAGAGATAGGATGTGTCTTAATAAGGGAGAATCACCTGATGAGGTGCATGACTATAGTTGATAAATGAATTAATGAATTTGATTATATGTGTGGACTGGGAAAATTGATTGATCAGTTCTTGCTTAAATGCTTAGCCTTGATTGGTCAAGTCAAAGTATAGTAGGACAGCTACAACCTTAGCTTTGTGACTTGGGAGGACGCAACTGAGATGCGTCATAGCTTTCTGCATTTATTCTGAACTTCGGGACGAAGTTCTAAATAAGTAGGGGTGTATGTAGTGCTCCTAGACTACTGTAGACATTGAGGGAACTTGCTTAGTGACCCGACTGTTTCAAACATTAATAAATTAATACTTTGATTTTATTTTGAGTATATTTATGATTACGATTGATTGTAAATCAATAAAATAATGATTTATGTTTGTGAGAAATGTGTGTAGCGATAGGTGAAACGGTTCACCGAAAGACACACAAAGGAACATGAAGGGTCGTAGAGTACGGGTAAATCACACACAGGGGGAGCGACGACGATGTCGACTTCTGATAAGAATACCACGCATGAGCAGATAAGCATTGATCTGCTTGCTCAAGAGGAATGCGTGAGGGCGTATGAGGTGGGCCACGACGGAGCTGGTCACGTACGAGTTGAGGGGCGCGCAGTGAGAATGGACTCACTCCTCAGCGCCATTAGTCCCTAGATAGCATGTAGATGGAGGATGGATGGTAACGATTCCTAAAATCCCTACAAGAGTTCCCGCAAGTCAAAACGGAAAGACGGTGGCAGAAGGGCCCAACGATGCGGTACCCTGTCGAGAACGGAAAGAATGGACGCAAGGACCCAACGATGCGGTACCATGCCAAGGAATGGAAACCATGGATGAGTGGGCCCGACGGAGTGGTGCCATGTCAGGGAATTAAAAATTAAGGAACCAGGAGCCCAACGGCGTGGCACCGTGATCCTAGTGAGTTTGATTGTTAAATTAAACTGCATAAAAACTTAGGAGAATAACTCTAGATTATTACTTGGCAAATGCATAAAAATAGTTTAGACATTTGCACATGAATAGTTATTTTGTTGAGCATTTAAAATAATAGAAATCATTATTTAGGAGCAAAATAGAATCCTAAGATTAGACACCTAGTCAACTAAAAGCTAGGAGTGGATTAAAATATCTGGGGGACAAACTAGAGCAAACTTAGGGGTGTAGATGCACTTCCCAAAGAAACTGACACTTGGATGGGTGAGTGTTTTAATTAAATAATTAATTAAAATTATTTAATTATGCATGAAGCGACATGTGTCGCATGAGATTTTCCTTTATAAGGAAGGCTTAGGGAATGGGTAAAGGGCCCATGATTTGGACGATTGTCATAATTTTCGAATGCCTCAAAGACTTGCTGCTATCTAAGGGTTTGGCTGAGAAATCCTGGTGGGAGGGGAAGCCCAAGCTGAATTTCTGAAAAACGTGTGTGAGCTCTACGACCCAAAGCTCGGGGGTGGCCATGCGACTGAAAGCATGAGCCTATGGTTGGGTGGTGGAGCTAACGGTTGCTTCGCCTATGGTCAAACGAGCTTTGCTGGTTATGGTTATGGTTTGTTTTAATTTGCTAGTTTATTCATTTATTTAGTATTTATCCAGTCATTATGCTTTCTAATCTCTTTTGTATCAAGTGGTTGAGTTTCAAATTAAACAGCGAAGACCCTAGAGGAGGGGCCCTACAAGTACGTATGGATAACTATTATTACAAGAATATAATAAACATGGAGACCCCTTTCATCATTTTAACCCAATATTCAAGATTTCACTAAGGATATCGTATAGGAAGAAAGTAGCATTTTCATTCCAGCATACAGAGTTTCAAGCTTTCAACAGTTTATAGAGAGACTAGTATTTAACCAAGCATTTCCGATTTCAAACCAGACAGAGGGTTACCATTCGATCCTTCCGATCCGAGGTCAACAAAATATCACTGCAGAATATACATGACTTCAACACTTAGACAGAGACTTACCAAAACTCTCTCGAGTTCGCAAACACCACTTCAATTCTTACCGAAATGGAAATATGGTATGTGTGGAATTGAAAGGGCAGAAAGGTAATCTATTAAAATTAGACAAATCTCAAGCTCAACCTGCAGCTTATGTTGTAACCTTCATCAGTCATATATATTAGAATTTGACAGAATTCCATCCTTCAGCTTATGTAATAAAACTTCGACAATATATATATATATATTTACAATTCGACAGAATTCAAACTACAACCTTATGAAGTAATTCCACAACATATAATTAACATTCGACAGAGCTCGACCTGCAGCTTATGAACTAAGCTTTGACAGCCATATAATTCAAATTGGACCCTAAACTCGGCACAGCATCTAAAATATGACCTCATGTTTGCTAGAGACGAACGACCTCAGAAACATGATAGAGGGTATCATACACATCTGAAATACTAACCTGTTCTATCACAGAGATCTATACCCTAGCTGCGTCTTCCAGGCTTAGTGTGTTCCAGAGGACTATAATAAGTATGTATAAAACCTATCCTTTCTAGAGATCATTAACGCTTTTATACACTTGATAAAGGGTATACAATACACAAGATCCTAAACGAAATCCTTGTTCAAGCCACCAACTCGCTGCAAATCATTCTGTCTATGCATCAAATAATACAATCACATCTCAACAGGATTGGGTGGAATTGAAAGGGCAGAAGGTAATCAAACAATAATCGAAATACAACCTCACTGCGATTTCACACCAGAGAAGAGAAATCTAAAATTTATTCCCATGCTAATTAACCACAGAAGCAGAGACGTGACTCCAGAAGTTCTGTCAAACATCATCATAGCATACAAGAAGGCGGAGAAATTTCAAACAGAATTACCATTCCATTCAACCCTGCTATCAAAGAGAATATGTATTAGAAATCCTACCGGGATCGGCTTGATTTAGAGAAGAAGAGACTCCTCGCCTTCCACCGTAAGTCGTCCAACCATCCAATCGCTGTATCAACTTAAGGATTTAAGGCTAGGTCGTCTGATGCAATCCATTCTGCCAAATCCCCAATACCGAAATCCAATGCTCCCAAAATCATAGAGCATAACGCCTTTTTCTTTCACCATCAGTGATAGAACTGACACTGATCTCCTCCCAAACTGGCACCACTTTGGGGAATCCATCCTCGATAGAGAGTATCTCTCACCACTTGTAACCCCCAAACATGCAATGGAGCCTCACGTGTCATCTCTAAACCTCCCTCTCGCGGTTGTGGGGAGTCATCACTAACACACTTTGCCACTACCAATACATCCCTGTGACATACTCCTCACTAAGGATTTAACATTTTAGTTTTCATCATATTTCCTTTGTTGTGCAAAAATATATAAAGGGAATGTATTTTGCATCTCGATTTTATGTTTTTTCAGCATATAATTTAATTATATCTCCCTTTAATGTTTCCTTAGATAAAACTATAAAAGGATAGTAATTGGAATCATCAAATGTATCTTAGTACATTTCGGATTAAATAAAAGGAACACTCAAGATTCAATATATATATTATATATATAATATATAAATATATCTCTTTTTCTAAGGAAACCCTTTCTTAAATATATTTAAAGGATAGTTTCTTTATATTAAGAAGACCTACCTTCCTCTTCTATAATGTATATATGTGCAAAGAGTGTAGTATACACTCAATAATTCCCTTAATAAACTTATAAAGTCTTATCGACGAAGTGACCTACTTCTATGTTTGAAGAGGCACCATATCCCACTTGTCTTCTCATGCATGTAGAGTATTGTATTCCAACCACAAAGGTTATTAATACGCATGTAATTCTTACCTCGGACTTTTGTCAAAACTCCCTCGAAAGATATAACGGAATTCTCTTCGGTATCTCATAGCCAAATCATGACACTTAACCACTGTTATTAGTTTCACAAGACATCTCTCAGCCTTAACGTATTCCGTGGGTGGACTAAAATGCCCCTCGTTTTAGTTGCGTCACCATGTTTTGAACTTTCGAATGAGCATTTTAATCACTTAACTTACAAGGGTTACTTGTGGGGTCTTGGCTCCTCACCATAAACCATTACAATGTTCTTTCATATTTATAAATTAATATGGCATAAAAGGAGGGATATTACATAGGGGATTTTTGAGTTATAAAATGGGCCTCCTATGGGAAATAATAAAATAAGAGTTCTAATAATAAAATAAGAGTTCTAAATTTTAGAGAGGAAAAAGAAAAACTACTTTTTCTTATCGTATTTTTGACATATCTCTGTAACGGTTTACCCAAATTTCAAGTTTGGGCACTCGTTGGATGTGGGATTTAATTCCACATCCAACCCATACCCACAATGCATACTTATGAGGCACCCACGACATGAAAAATAAAAATTTTAATAAAAAAAGTATTTTAATATTAAAATACATTTTTTATTGAAATTTTCATTTTTTTCATGTCATGGGTGCCTCAAAAGTATGCAGTGTGGATATGGGTTGGATTCGTAATTAAAATCCGCATCCAACGAGTGCCCAAACATGAAATTTGGGTAAACCATTACTGAGATATGTCAAAAATACGATAAGAAAAAGTAGTTTTTTTATTTTTCCCTCCAATTGTTTTACAAATTTTACCCTTATGGTTGAAATCATCACCTTGAATCCTATTGGTTCTTATAAAGTGAATTTTAATGGTACATTATTTATTTTGAGGCCCAATTTTTTACCTGAAAACTCCCCTAATGAAGGAAACCATGGATATACAACAACTGGAATTAAGGACCAAGCTATGCGGTTCACATTCCAACTCCTTGCAAGGAAAATACTAAGGAAGTGCAGAACAAATGAGGTTCCAGCCGCTGCAATATCCTTAGCTACGAAGGCCAAGGATGGACCTCAGTACAATTGGCCAATCTATCTGCCGAACAAATTCCTTGATGACATTCGAGATACACAAGATGGTGGAAATCACTTCCACTACAGTTGGTTGCTTGTGTTGATCGCATTTGTAGGCTGGAAAGAGCCTAACTATCAACAGAATGTCCCAGTATTCATGGGAGATTGTCGAGGATCGAGGTTTGCGAACATGTTGGAAAACTCAAATCCAAACAGACAAAGGGTAAATAACATTCAGTTGTTTACTTATTATGAGAAATTATGCGAACTCATTCAGAGGAATCCACGTATCACTAAAGAATTCACAACTCTCTACATTCGAAAGACGACTTTTAAAGCTAGACTTCAATTCATCTACATTTAACTGAGAGCACAGCTAAAGAATATTGAATGGTTTGAAGGCTTATATCAACTAGAAGGACATAAAATTGATTTGATTGGAATTTCGATGCGCAAACCACGCTGATCACCACCTTAGAAGAAACTAAAGATGGAAATTCGCAAGACCATGCTGATGACACAACAAGCACACAGAACCCAGAACCAAGTCAAGGCACATAACATAAACAAGATGTTGGCTTGTCAGTAGAAGAGAAAAGAAAGGAACCCGATACAACCATGCGGAAAGGAGCACAAAGGAAGAAACAAAAAGAAACTAAGGCTCGGCTTGATGCGCAGTTGTACGAGGACGACTATGATTGCATCGCAGTCCAAGTGTTTGAGCACATTGAAGAAACACTTGCATTAAAGGAAACCAAACATGAAGCAGTCCAAGCAGACATGATGGAGAGCCTCATAGAACTGAAGAGTCTGGTCGCAAGGGTTGAAAAATTCCATCGCCACTTGGCAAGAGAACTAGATTCTGAAGATAGAGTAGGTGAGACAAGCCAAATGAAGAGAAAGGATCCTTCCTTGACAATGAGACCTCGACTAGTCAGAATCGAGTAGATGAATTTTATATTCCCGACCGAAGAGCTTACTAAAGGTGCGAAGCAACTCGCACATCAAGATATTAACGATGGGATGTTTCCCATCAAAGGATTACATAATCTGCATCTACAAGATGTGGAAGAAATCCAAGATATATACATGGTCTCTTATAACTAGCATCTGAAGCTGGAGGAAAGCTATAAAGAGATAAAGGATGAATGCGCACTGAAGACCAAGGAGTTAGCATATGCGCAAGAGAAGCAGATTAAATTGAAGAAAGATGTCGCCAAAGTGTGCTTGAAGATTCCATATTGTGCAGAAGATCTTGAAGTAGAAGCCACTATTTTCAGGATTGGTACCACTTTGGATAACCTCAAATTTAAAATGGAGAGTATGGAGATTAGCTACAAGGAGCAGATTGCTAACTTGCAATCTCGATAGCAACCTAGAACTCTGCAGCAAGTTAAGGAAGCAAGAGCCGAAGAATTGAAGGCTTCAACATAAAAAATCTCCACAGATGTGGCAAAATGTCAAGACCTACTTGATGAAATAACCAAACTATGGGATATGATATAGGAAGACCCTGAGTTACAGAAAAATTAGGATGAGGTACAATGACGACAGAAAGATCTTGACTCTGTGAACATGGCTATGAAGGATTTTCCACCAAGGCAAAGGATCCAGAAGTTCGTAGAGACAAAAGAACTTTAGAAGGAGTTGAAAACGTTAAGGATGAAGGAAGCCGAAACTTCATCGAAGTTATAGCCGATGTACGAATAGGCGCTTGCACTTTCTAAATAAATTGAGGAGAAGTTGCAAGAACTCCGGACAACCAAGAACACAATGAAAAATAAACTTCAACAACCCATCTTAGAGGAAATGCTCAAAAAAATTATGGATTTTGAGAAAGAGACTAAGGAAAGAATTGCGAAGTTGAGTGCAACATTTCAGTAGTTTGTTGCGAAATAAAACATTGCAGGGGATGCACAGTTGAAGCATCCCAGTCAAAGTGTCTTAGGGGAGAGCCACGCGTAAGTGTTAGGGGCCTATTGGGAACATCCCAAGTAGAGGAAGTTTTGATGGTGAAAGTAAAATTTAAGCAAGGCCTAACATCAACCAATTTTGGGAGAAGAAACTCCGCAATTCCTGGGAGCAAGGTATGGAGCGAATAGAAGTCGCATAAAAGGACCTGTCCCCTTAGTAAATGTGAAGTAATAAGGATGACTGAGGTATTTGGATCAGTTATGAATGAAGCGGTGGAACATCAACTACAAAATTAAAGAGTAAAGAAGCAGAATGGTGCAAAGTATGTGCCACTGTAGCATCAGAGTCACGTTGTCAGAATTGTAACTGTCAGAGAAGCGTCAGAGCCAGACAAGTGGTGCAAAAGGATAGCAGAGCTCCAGGGAAGTAAAGACAAAGCATGGTCAATAAGGGAAGCATGAAATTTTTGGTTTAATGGTACTATGGGGGTTGGCCCATAGTTATTGTAAAGATGTGACCTTCGAGCACAATCTATATAAAGGGCAATTTTGTATAAGGAAGGGTTATATCTTATTAGATAATTCAGAGATTTGAAGAGAATGTTAGATATTCCTATATCTAGTTGAAAGGGCTCTAAGAGAGGAAAAGACTCTGCATCTGTGTGCGCAGAGATCTATTATAGATAAGAGTCTACAACTGAGTGCACAGACTAGAATTGTTAACCCCTTCCAATATATATAAGAACAGTTCTCGTGGACGTAGCTCCCATCTGGGGGTTGAACCACATAAATATATGTGTTATGTGTTTGAATCTCTATTATATTATGTGTTCATGAATGCTTATGATTATATATGTATTTTCATATGAAAGTGAATGAGAATGACATGATAAGTAACAAAACATGAATGGATGAACATTGTGAATTCATATTAAGTATGATAGTTGTGTATTTAAAGAGTAAAGGTAGCATCGATTTAGCGAAGTCTGTAGGTTGTTAATAATTGTGAAGTGCGCAAATACATGTTGATAATAATATGTTAAGTAGATGTTGGGTAAGCTACACATAAAAAGCTCGCATAACATAACCACACGTCACCAGGTTGGATAAACTTGATTCTGTAACCACCCATCTTCGCTTCGGGTGAGACTTCATCCTATTCGCAGGTTGATGCCGAAAGGGCCAGTGAGGGGGATTGTGTTTGGTATAAAGTAAGGGAACTACACAGAACTCGAGTCATCCCCATAGAAAGAGAAGGATAACCAACAGAATGAACCCACCTAAATATATCAAGTTTTCTTTATGTTTTTCACGCTATATTTCTCTGGGAACTGTTCATTAGAACGTATACTTATAACGAACATCACATACAAGAAGACAATAGTAGTAATGTCCAGTTTGTAGGTTGTTTGATAGCACTCGGAATGTTGATTTATTTTTCAAAACCTTATAGACATTATGTATATGTTTTCTCACCGCTTCGATTGTATCTGATTATATATCAATGCAAATACTATTAGTTGTTTGAAGACATCCATACGAAGGATCAGTTGAGTAGTGAGAATGAGTTGCATTAGTCAATTTGAAACTCGAAGTTTCGATCCCTACGATGGGATCATCATAAGAGACCATTGAAGCCTAAGGGAAATTAGGATGCACATGAATCTATTTATATAAATTTTATGATATATATTTCTTTCTAATGATGAGAGTTGGTTTTATTCAAGTTTTAGGTTTTTCAATTTTAGGTCTTTGTTTTAATTTAATTTTTTATTTTAACTTTTTAAATTTAAATTTAACCTTTTTTAAAATATAATATTAAGGAGCTACCAGTTATTATAATAATACTAATGATTATTATATAGGTGATTATTACCTTAATATTATTATTATAAATTTTATTATAGTCTAGTATTTCAAAGTAATGAGTAATGATTATAATTAAGGGAAGAGATTGTCATACATGTCATTATTATAATAATATTAACATTGATATAATAATGATTTTTTTAATCAATGTTATAGCAAACTATCATAATATTAATAATGAATGTTATGTCAAGAGGAGAATTATTTTAATATTTTTTCTTTAGTATGGTGTAGTATGGTCATAATGATACTAAGAGAGATGATGGATGATTATGAAGTCTTTTAAAATTAATGATGATCATAATCTAAGGAGGGTGAATATTGTAAATATGATTATCATTATAATGATAATGATATTTAAAATTTTCCTTGATAGATATTCTCAAACAATTTCCACACTCTTATTAAACAACTTCTTTATATATATATATGGACAATGAGTAGATTTATATGCAAGTTTGACAATCTTTTCAGAATAAATTGAGACATTTATAACATAAGAATTCTCCATGATGTCTGCAAATTGGTTGAGGTTTCCTAGCACCCTAACATTAGGACTCTCAATGAAATACTAATGACCCCATCCATCACTCTATCTATTCTTTGTCCAGATAGAAGTGTTTTATAAGCATATTTTGGATTTTCTTGATAGTCATGTAAGATAATCATGGTTGGTTGCATTGGGATTCCAATAATCATCACCTTACATTTCCGCATTCTAGGAATTCCCACACCTAACTCTACCCTATAATAGGGTTATCATAACCCCAAGGGTTGGATCAATGGGTTGAACCGTATGTCGAAAGCATGTTGCCAACTCTAGACCCTAATACAAAAATTCCCATGAAAAATGAAAACCACCATTTGCTTCCGTCCAATTCAACACACAAGTTCTATTTTAAACCACTAACCACACAATGAATTGATTACAAATTGCATTGATTTGTATATGCAAATGTCCATGCTTCTATTCCCATCTACTTAGTATTGGATTGTTTGTCAACATGGAAATGGTATAAACTCGCATCTCATGTATTGATTCAGGAAAAATTTCAAAACTCGCACTTCATTGGTAGAACAACATAGCATGCTGTAATAGCTCATGTGCTCCACCTACTCGAGATCAAGCACACATACGAATTGAGTGCATTTCTTCAAAAACAAAAGATAACGCAGTAAGAAAAAAGCCGGTGGATGCGCTCAAAATCAAGTACACGTACGACTCCATTGCATATCCTAACACTTGCATCTCATTGCCAAAAGACGATAGCCCGCTCTAATAAAATATGTTGTCGATTTACTAGAAACCAAGCACACATATTGATTCAGTGCATATATTCAAATTTGTATCTCATTGCGAGAGAAAGATAAAAAGTCTAATGATCAACAGGGTCAACGTACTAAAAAAGTGTATTGTTTGGGTGAATTTTTTCAAACTGCCATATCATTGCTAGAAAAAAGATAATGTGTTATGCTAAGAAATTCTGCGAATTTAATCGAAGTGCATATGATGTTCAAACTCAAATCTCATTGAACAAGATGAGGATCTAATAGAAAATTTTATGGTTGTAATCAAAACCAACTACACATAACAAATCAATGCATATCTTGAAAACAAATATTACATTCACCGGCATCACAATTTTTTTTAGGAGGTCCTTTGCATGGACCAATCGCCCGTAGATTTAGTTGAATGAGTTCTTATTCCCTTTGAAATTTTGAAGGTTCAGTTATGTAATGTTATAATTACAGGCATAAGTTTCATTGTAATTAGATTGATATATCCCAACTGCGAAGTGGGACTGTAAAATGGGAGAAGTGGGTCATATAAGGGAGGAAGAGGAATAATGAGAAGACATACTTACCTGGGTGGGTTCAATCAGTGATTAGGAAGGTCGATGTCCTAGAGAGGAAACCTCCATTGCACTTGGGAGGGGGGTCTTCCTAGCATCTCCCATTGAGGAGAGTGCACGTCATAAGTTATGATAGTGGGGGCTCATGTTCCCGTGGCCTCCAAGAAACAATGAAAACAAAAATATAATTTTAATTAGAATGGAACACGGCCTCCAACCTAAAATGAAAAACAAAAAAAAATTTAATTAGAATGGAATGAAGAAAATATAGAAAATTAATTATAAAATGAACGGAAAGAAGGAAATGTTGATGGAGCCATCCAACGATCGAAGGAAGGAAAAAAATGCATATAATTTGTTTTGAAACAAAAATAATCTCTGAAGGAAATGCATATTTTTGTTTGCTATAAAAAACAAACTTAATTTGAATGGAATGATAGTAGAAGAGAAAACCCAGTAATAGTTGTTGTAATCATTTGATACGGTTTGGGAAATATGAATGGAATAAAGGAAATGGTGATGGAAGGCAGGTTGTGTGCGTGATAGATCACGCGTGTGTTTTACTATTATTTTTACGTTTTTTACTGTCATTGGTCACAGTGAGACATTTAACAAGTTGTTGCTACCCTAGTTTGAAATTCACAGATTCCGATCTTTACTTTACATGCAATTATGTCTTGTTGTTATAGCCATAAGTTTCTATCTAAACCTCTTCACCAGTTCATGGATCATACTACCCCATTAAAAAACTCTCTTCACCAACTGATGCATCATACTACCCCATTAACAAACGCTTTGAAGGATTATGAATCTCGAGCAAGATTTAGCACAAAAAAAACAATCCAATTTACAAATGATTGACTTGAAAATATAATATTGTGATTGTATTGCTCTTTTATGTAATCAAGTAATTGGATTGTGTTGAACTTGACGTGACATGAAAACAAATCTATGCAGCCCATCATGGATTGCTGTTCAATAATTAGCACTTTCCAAACCTTTTGTTTTTTATCCAAAAAATCTGACAGTGCATCCTTTTGGAAAATTTGAAAACCTTGTCCATCTATTTAATTTTCCAACAACAAAATGTTTCATTTTAGTGGATATCCATTTTGTAAATGTTGATTAAACCATTTATCCCCTTTTTAAGGATACTCTTATATTATATATTTCATTTACAACATTTGATTAGATTAATTTACTATATCAACTGGAGATTAAGTGTAACCAGACTACAACTCAATTTGAAATTTAAATTCGATATTCCTACTGAATCACCAAACTGGCCTCCTTTAAAATAGACTGCAAAATAGGGTCAGGCAATCAGCCATAAAATTGAATTAAACTCTTGGATGATAATGACGAAAATGCAGGTCTCTGAAATAGTTTTTTCACTAAACAAAAACTCTTTTTGTGAGCAGGTGAAGTTGTTGCAATGAAGCACCTCATGTTGCTCATTAATGTGTCGTGAGAAACATGGATAGAATAGGTCTTATTGAGCTGCTTGCTAAGTTTAATATTTTTTCACACCCCAATCGACCAAAACTTTACGTCTGAGTCATCGAAGATGAACAAAAGAGACAAAGGAACATTGACTAGCTTAGTGGTAACGAGGCGACGAGGCAGAGGAAGTAGCGTGAAATAGATGCAAAGAGGGTCAAATGAAGCCACGTATGAAATTCCAAACCCTAGTTTGCACAATGCATTTACAAACCCCCAAACACTAAAAATAAAAACTCAATGTTCTCTGCAGAGAAGGAATTAATTCATTTCCAAACGGCCCTAGTCTACATAATGCATTTCCAAACCCACAAACACTCAAAAAAATGTGCTCAAGGTGCTCTGCAGAGAAGGATATTTTATGGATTAAGTGTTTTTGTTGATGTTTGAACTTACTGAAGACATCTCGGTCTCCTTTGTAGTGGTATCGATCTTCTCTATGCTTAGAACTGGGTGTAAAAGTATGTGGTTCTCCTCCATGAGAACAAGCACAAGGTCTCTTCTATTGCGTGGTCTCAATATCCTTCAGCCGTAGAAGTGCTCTGTGGGTATCGTATTGTTGTGCAGTAAAACTACCTTATAGTGGGGAGACGACACTACCAACTTGGGTGGGGTGACAGGTAAATACATTCATTGTCTTGCATTAGTTACTACAAATGGAAAGAGATTAAGATATCAAAAGTTGTACCTTCTAACGATGGTTGGTCCTAGCTCTTGCTTGATCATCCTCTATGATGAACCTGCAAAACAAAGTTAACCTTCTTCAGCATATCTTGACTGTAATAAATATGATGAAATCAGAAACAACTTAACATCAAGTACAATCAGATATTTAAACAAATAAAAATTCAATCAAATAGACATTCAATTTGGGACGAGAAGGGTATTTCCACCTTTTATTGTCAAAGAAATGTAGAGAAGTACAGATATACCTGATATGTCCAGACACTTATGAAACCGAGTCCTAGGCTCCTACTCTTCACAATGACTTGGGAATTCCTCTAGCGTAATAGCAGTTAAAGCATTCCTTCTAGGTCCCTCTCTTATGGCTCCCCCTTGTACTTATGGGACAAGGTAGAAAGTTGAATTCGAGAGGTAGTTGAATTGGGAGGTTGGAAAAGCTGCAGAACTAACTTCAACTAATCCCAATTTGTAATCTTAATATATTTTTTAATTTCATCTTAAGATGTGCGCAGGTTTCATACAACCAGACTAGTGCACAGTAAGCAACTTTTGTACTTTACAACCAACATTTGCAACATTTGAAGGATGTGTACTGGTTTTCTTCAAGCAAAGTAATGTTTAGAATGTTGGATCACTGTGGCAATAGTAGCACACATGTCATTAAAACTGTAGAAAAAATAAGTTTTTTCAGCTGAAGAGTGTAGTTTCAGCAATAACTCATCCAAGTCAACCTAGCTCTTCCATCCATATTGTCATTTTGCATGATCAACAGAGCAATGTGATCATGGACAGAGAAGTGTAGATTTGACCTATAATAGATTCCCCCTAATGTGTGAGGTCATAGGGAAACGATGGTCGAAATACATTATAATTCCAAGTCAGAGGAGGAGTAAGAAACCGCAGAACCAAGTCACAAAAGTACCTAAATACAACGATCAAGGTCAGTGAGCAATTACAATCTTGACTTCATATAGATGTTCAGTGTGAAACAAAATGATCTCCAATACATAACTGGGAGATGTATATATAGCATGGCCACTAAAATACAAGCGTGGATCCATGACACAGATAACGGATCATAGCCATAACAAAAAGCTTGATCTATGTTTCATGAAGAGCCAAAATGAGCTTCGGTGATAACATGAATATGGTGATGCTATCAGAGTCCCAAGGTCTTCATCTAAACAACCCAAGCTACAAACCGTAACTATGTGTAAAAATGAGCTGGAGTCGAACATGGGGGGTATCGTTTGATTACCATTCATTGATGTATACCGTAACAAATGCGAGGACTTCCATCGATAATGATAATGGGGTCCAAGGTACCTAGTACGTTCCAACAAGTGTGAATAAGTGGACTTGAAGTTGAACACCTGAGGAACCTGTCGAATAAGATACATTGATGTATTCTCATTATTCAATAATGAGGGAAACTGCCACTGATGACTGCAATCCCCAAGGTACTAACCAAAACTCTAAACTTCGTTCCCAGAGCATAATGAGTTGAAGTCGATTCGAAGAAGTCCGCTGGAAGGGAGGGCTTAATGTTGATGTATTTGTAACTTTGGAAGATATTCACTTGTATATTGTATTTGTACTTTATGGTATCCCCAACAGAGATGTATTATTCCTCTGATTGGAAGTGTCCTCAGTTGTACTTGCAAGTGTCGCAAGTTATATCATAAGTGTCGTAACTTATACTTGATGGGTTATTAGACCACCTTGACATGGTCATCCCTATATGAGTCATGTGGGTTAAAGGGTTATTAGACCACCCTAGTGGGGGTCGGCCCAGTCAAAATTATGTTAAACAGTTAAGTTGGGGCCGACCTAGCTAAAGTTAAAAGACAAGTGAAGTAGTGTATAAATAGAGAGTGTGTCTCTCTCATTTTACACATTTCTATTATTCACTCACTTCGCATTAGTGAGAGAAGAGGAGGGTTCCCATAAGTGGAGGAGGAGCATGCTACTGAAGATATCTATCTCTTGGGTTTGATCATGGTGATCCTTGTATTGATGCTTATTCTATCTTTGAGGAAGTTGCGGGGTTTTTCACCTTCTTGGTTTTCCCCAATGAAATGTTTTGTGTCTCTTGTCTCTTATCTCTTATGCTTGATATGTTGTACATGTTTTTATTTCAGTTAAGATCCTAGATATATTGAATTAAATGATAAAAAAATAACATGGTATCAGAGCTAGCCTGAAGGAAGGCATGCTATGGCATTTATGAGACTTGTTGCACTTGCGACAAATTGGAAGCTAGGGCTTGATATAGAAAGAACCAATCATCATAGCACTTTCTCTATAAATCCATTTTGGCGAAGGTTCAGGATCTAAAATTTTATAGGTCGAAGGTAACATCCCCATGTACCTTGTTTCTGAAGCACAACATCTACTTCGCTGTACTTTTTGTTTTATGATCCGTACAATCTAGGGTTTCTGCATCTTCCAGATCTCAGTCATAAACAGGCAACCTAGGAAAAAATGTCACAACTTGGGCTAGGAAGCTCTAAATGAAATTCTATAAATAGTGATAGTAATAGAATGGACTTTAATTTCAGAGGTAAAAGTTTTAGAGGCCGAAGTTGAACCAGTGACACGTGGCACGCCGTACAAGTTCGCTCTCCTGTTTTATCCCATAGACCTGTCACGTTGCAACACTTGGCATAACTCTCTCTCAGAGAATCCAATTGAGGTCAGACCTGTGGGGTTGGAAAGATGACAGGTTAGGATACCATAGGCTGAATTTTCAGACCCTGTGGATTCGTAATTTCAGAGATGCATCAGAAACAATCATGTTCATATTTATGTCAAAATAGAATTGGATTCTGAGCACCTTCATTCTTGGCTTGGCACTGCTGCGGGAATTTAGGGCTTCGGAGAAAGTTGGAATTTTTGGAATCAGAGTCCATGGCTAAATGATCCTCATCAAAATCAAAATTTAGAGACCAAGATCAAATTTTTTGGTTGGGCAGAAGGTCGGGCTTGATTAAACCCTAGTTCGAGATTTTGATCGGAAAGGTGGAAAATTAGGGCTTCTGCAAAAGTTGGAATTTTTGAAATCTGTTACCACGGCTGGAAGGTCCTCAGCAAAATCGAAGTTCAGAAAACAAGATCGAACCTTTTGGATGGGCAGAAGACCGGGATTTATCAAACCCTAGTTCAGGATCTTGTCTAGAAGATCCAGAAATTTCAAAGGCAATTTTGAGAGGTCAAATTTTGGAGATTTAAAAATTGAAGTATACAAGCTTGATCAGCTCAGTAAGGCACATCTTTTAATCCAATCGGAAGTTTGAAATTCAAAGTTTTAATTTTTAGGGTTTCTCTGACAAACCCTAATCAAGCTCCAGATCCAGTTTCAGCAAATCAAAGTGGATTGGGTTAATCCTAGAAGAGAATGAATTGGACACCTACATAAGTGAAGAAGTTCCAATTTCAGAGGGAGATGAGGCTAAGGCCTTACATAAGAAGACTACAATAAATATCGACAGGTATGACTTGAGGAGATACAGGTATGTGTTGAAATATGTTCATGATTAAGTTTATGATATGTTTGTCTTCATATTATTGAGGTTAGTACAATCTTGATTAATCCTAGAATTTTCTTATCACCTTGGTAAAAGTATGAATGCATGTGAATGATAGAAGACATTCATTGATTAGGGTTATATGATTGTACTAATGCATTGTGGTATTGTATGAGAATGATGTTGTCTGCTAACATGAAAGGTACAAATCAAGTTCTAGATCAAGAACATATGACCATGGTGACATGAAGACAAAGACTCATGGATCACATAGAAGCTCTACTTACGAGGTATGTATAATTTGGTTCTACAATGGTTAACTTATGAGTTATGCAGTTTACTAAGAACAAGTCATTGAAGAGAACAAGAAGACATTGTTTGGGTATGTTAGACATAACTAGCTAACATGATAATCCAGGTATTTTTTCCCTATATCGAGTTAGAATCCTACCTTGTGTTAGGATCTTATACTTTTGTATGAATGATTATTCTTGAAGTTAGAAGTTCAAGTAATCAACAGTTTATGCATATTATGTTTCTTACTTTGATTGATGATATGACTAACCAGAAGAGTCCTATGGTCAATAAGAATATGCATGAGTAATAGAAGTCCTCCTTGAAACCTTCAACACTAACGCTTGTGATAAATTACCTCTGTGTGAAATGATCATGACTGTAAATGTTAAGAGTATTTAGGATCATAATGTTTTGATAGTATTGAGATTATACTAATATATGTATGGTTATGTATGAGATCTTGAGGATAACACAATGATGACACTAGTGCACACTTAAGAATGCATAGTGGTCCAGGATGAGTATAAGTTCAATGACAAGTAATCCAGGAAGAAGATATCAAGAGGGAGCACACTCCAATAGTTCCTATAAGGAAGCAGAGATTGAGAGGGAGTCCACCCTAGAACTAAACAAAGATAAGTATTTGAGGTTTCAGATATATGATTACTTGAATGATGTTGTTCAATCATGTACATACTTATGTTCTTAGATTTTGAATGTATATTATGCATATTATAAAACTTGCATTAATGAACAAGATACTACTAATATGCAAGTAATGGGTAAGTGGCCTATGGTACTGTACAACATTCCATTTCTACTTATCTATAATGAAACCTCTTTGTTGACATGTTGGGAGTTGTGCACACTCTTAACAAATTTTTTGGTAGAGATGGAAGGCATCTAGAAAGTTATGGGATATGGATAAATGTTGTATTGAAGCATTGGCTAAGATAATTGCATGACTGTATGACATATGTATTTATGCATAAGAATGTGTTTTTGAAAAATTATGAGAAGTTTCTAATCATGCAATTGAATCTAACTTGTAGGAAATACCGTGTACCATCACCTACAAAAGAAGGACTACAACATTTGTTCCAGCAACGAAGTTCAAAGAAAACTATCTATTGAAGATTCTAAAGTTCCCACGATATGGGATGCAGAAATGGAGGATACACCAGATGGATGTCAATACCGTTTCTTGAATGGTGTAGTCAAAGAGGAAGTGTATGTGGAGCAGCCACTCGGTTTTGAGACACATGACAGGGAGTCATATGTGTGCAGATTGAAGAAAGCCTTGTATGGCTTGAAGCAAGCTCCTAGGACTTGGTATGGTAGGATAGACAACTTTCTATCCAGTTTGGGTTTTACCAAGAGTAAAGTGGATTCCAACCTTTTCTACAAGGTTGAGGAAGGAAATCCTGTGATACTACTACTGTATGTTGATGACCTGCTTGTTACAGGTGAGGATATATTGATTGTTGACATTAAGAGGAATCTTGCTACTGAGTTCGAGACAAAGGACTTGGGAATGACCCATTACTCTCTAGGCATGTAGGTGTGGCAGAGTGAAGATGGAATATTCCTTATACAAGGGAAGTATGCAGTAGAGATCTTGAAGCGATTTGGGATGATGGACTGCAAGGCCATGGCCAAACCTATGACATCAAACCTAAGGCTATTGTGTGATGCTTCATCAGATTCGGTTGATGTCACTATGTATCGTCAGATGATTGGGTCCTTGATGTGCCTAATGAACACAAGACCCGATATTGGCCTTGTGGTGAACACATTGAGCCAGTTCCTGACAGATCCTAGACATGTTCACCTGATTGTTGTAAAGCATATTCTGAGATTGGGCAGGCAGTGTTGCAGATAGGAAGAGCACTTCAGGATGATTCTTTCATATGGGATCAGGTGTGATCTCTTGGTTTAGCAGGAAGCAGTCCTGCGTAGCACTGAGTATAGCCGAAGCAGAGTATCTCACAACTTGTTTGTCCAGTTGTGAGGCAGTATGTCTTAGGAAGCTACTGTCTGAGTTATTTGATCTTCCATTGGATGCTACCTGTATCTTCTGTGACAACCATAGTTGTGTGAAGTTGTTTGAAAACCTAGTGTTCCATGATAGGTCAAATAACATTGAGATCAAATATCACTATATCAGGGATATGGTGCAGAGAGGAGTGGTGAAGCTCCTGTATGTTGCGATGGATGAGCAGGTTGTAGATGTGTTGAGCAAACCACTAGCCAGAGTGAAGTTTGAGTACTTTAGAGAGAGGCTTGGTGTTCTTCGAATAGAAGATACTTTGAGGAAGAAGTGATGGGACACATTTGCAGGAGCCATTCCAATTATGGTGGTAGGAGGATCCTCCCACGGTTGTGGATGTAAGCGTTGTTTGATGAGCATCAGGACGATGCTTCAGATGATATACATCATGATGATGTTGTGTTGATGATCAGGATGATCATATGTGATGAGTATCAAGATGATGCTCTGGATGATATGCATCAGGACGATGCTATGATGAGGATCAGGATGATCATATGTGATGAGTATCAAGATGATGCTCTGGATGATATTCATCAAGACGATGCTATGATGATGATCAAGATGATCATATGTGATGATATGCATCATGTAGATGCTTGGCATGATCAATTGGATCATGTGTGATGAGTCATGAAGACACAGATGCACATGAGCTTTTCTGACAAAGGTGTAGATGTGTTCTTTTAAGGTCGTGATGTAATTGCTGAGTTATTCTTTACAAGGTGTAGATGTGTTCTCCCATGGTAAAGATGTAAGGGCTAGAGCTATTCTTTACAAGGTGTAGATGTGTTCTCCCATGGTAAAGATGTAAGTGCTGGAGCCATTCTTCACAAGGTGTAGATGTGTTCTGCCATGGTGAAGATGTAAGGGTTGAAGCCATTTTTCACAAAGGTGTAGTTTTGTTCTCCGATGGTGAAAAAGTAAGGGTTGGAGCCTTCCCCGAATGGTGTAGATGTGTTCTCCCATGTCGGTGGTGTAAGTGTTGTATGATGTGCATTTGGTTTGTGCTTCGTGGACGATGAGATGATATGATCAGTATGATCATGAGTATCAGGATGATACTCCATGGCTATGGACAGGTCATGAAGGTCACATGTAAAAGATCCTAAGAGATTCGATAGGTTGAGCAGTATGCTCGTAATCAGTCCTTGGATGCTCTTTCGAGGTTTTGTGGTGACCACATGTAATAGTGCCCTAGGAGATTTGATAGGTTGAGCAGTATTATTTTAATCGGTCCCGGGATGCTCTTTCAAGGTTTTGTGGTGGGGTCATATGTAATAGCTCCCTGGGAGATCTTGTCAATCGTGCTTACGCACATAAAGGATCCTGGGATACTCTTTCGATGTTTTGTGATGCACGTAATAAGTCTGGATGATTCCATAGTATGGCCAGTGATGATGAAGGCCTACAGGAGGCTAGGCCTACATCTAGCATGAAAAAGTGTTGGATCTGTAGAATTTCCTATGACAAGATGAATTCAGAGATAGCATAGTGATTGAGATGTCGGGTACAGCAGCAGTGATGATGGTAATGCTCTGTGATCTAGTGACAATGATCCAGCTCCAGAATTGAAGACTTGTGCCTATATGTATTAATGACTTGTGTCAAGAGAATACCTTCCTAGTAGTTAAGAGGGAGTGTTTATGTATTTGTAACTTCAGAAGATATTCACTTGTATATTGTATTTTTACTTTATTATATCCCCAATAGAGATGTATTATTCCTCCGATTGGAAGTGTCGTCAGTTGTACTTGCAAGTGTCGCAAGTTATATTGTAAGTGTCATAACTTATACTTGATGGGTTATTAGACTACCTTGATGGGGTCGGCCCTGTATGAGTCATGTGGGTTAAAGGGTTATTAGACCACCCTAGTGGGGGTCGGCCTAGACAACATTATGTTAGGTGGTTAAGTTGGGGCCGACCTAGCTAAAGTTAAAAGACAAGTGAAGTAGTATATAAATAGAGAGTGTGTCTCTCTCATTTTACACATTTCTATTATTCACTCACTTCGCATTAGTGAGAGAAGAGGAGGGTGTGCACAAGTGGAGGAGGAGCATGTTGTTGAAGATATCTATCTCTTGGTTTTGATCATGATGATCCTTGTATTGATGCTTATTCTATCTCTAAGGGAGTTACGGGCTTTTTCACCTTCTTGGTTTTCCCTGGTGAAATGTTTTGTGTCTCTTGTCTCTTGTGTTTTATGCTTGATATACTGTACATGTTCTTTTAGTTAAGATCCTAGATCTATTGAATTAAATTATTAAAAACTAAAACTTAATGCATCCTCCGTCATCCAACACGAGGAAAACTCAAAAGGTATGAGCTGATTTCTAGTAGGACAAGTAACAAGATGAAACAAACTGACACTAGGATGGCCAACACATGAAGTCAAGGTAAACTGCGAAATGGCCGACACAAGCTGTATCCTTGAACAGTGAGCATGACACAAAGTCACTTAGGCAGTTTTTAACATGAAGAGGAAGTGATATAAGGCTGCAATCTAAGGGACATTAACAGACCCTCCATATGATTGGAAGAATAACCAATCGAGGGAGCGAAAATTCGGAGATCAGGTTCACCCTAAGGTTAAAAACTAAAACCCAACTGAAATGATAGACTCAAATAGGTGTTTTGTTCAAGGATATAACTGACTTAACTTCCTTTGAAACTGAAAAGTTGGGATATAACCTTCTCATCCCTTATTCTTTTCGGTAAAATAATGTCCTTCTTGTTGTTTTAATGAGTCCAAGAAAGAAAACTCAATAAGCCCAACCATGTAAAAGTTTAATGAGCCCATGGGAGGAAGACTCTAGACATTATTCATTGTTTAGAAAGTTCGAAGAAGAGATAGAAGAATGCTCTATAATACTGATCTCTGGATTTTAATATCGAGCCGAGATCTATTCTTGCTCGCCTGTGTTTTCGATTTTAAGGAGTCTGAAAAACTTAAACAATAACTCCATACACCTACCCATGGATTTTAGTATCGAGCCCGGGTTTGTATATGCTTGATGGTGTTTTCCTGTTTATAGAGCCTGAAAAACTTAAACAATCCTCTATATACCCTCTCATGGATTTCACATCGAGCCCGACTAGGTGAGTGCTCACTTGTTGTTTTCATATTTTGAGAGCCTGAAAACCCTAAAGAAGGCTCCAAAAGTCCTTTTTCGTACAGCTAGTCTCCTCCCCCGAAAAAGTGTAAAACGATGAGAGAATAACTCTTCTAGCCACAGATGACTAGAGTATACCTTTTTTGTAGCTAATCCACAAAGTCTGGAAAAGGGGTAAACTTATACTTAAGTAGATGTTCCTTCAATTCCTTTAACGAGTCTGAAGAGAACAAGCAAACTCGTAAATCTTGTTTGTTTTTGAAAAGTCAAACAAGAGCTTAAAAATGACTTTATAAAAATATTTTTCATAAAGGTTTAACGAGCCTGAAAAAGTAAACTCGTGACCTCCTTATTGTTTTTAACGAGTTCAAAGGAGATACAGAAGAATGATCATAACTTCCTTACTGTTTTTAATGAGCTCGAAGTGAAGGTCTAATTAAGAATGCTCGTAGCCTCCTTACTGTTTTTAACGAGCTTGAAGAAAAGGTGGAAGAATGCTTGACAATGGATCAATGTCCAAATGAATGGCAGACTGCATTATATACTAGAAAAACTTCATCAGATGAAAGTATATCATCCTAAATAGAATGCATGTCTAAACATTCAGATGGAGTTATCGCCTAGTCAATTGTCGGGACCTAGTCCCGAGAAGGTAAGCATAAATTCAGAGGCTTCTTCTCAGTAGAAATTGGACTCAAGGAACAATATCCCACAGAATTTGATTGTGAGATGGTACTTCCTATTGACGGGGTACATACATGGTCTATAGTTGGGTAATAAGAGGGATCAACAAATGTAAGTTGATCGATAGTGACAATGCTTTTGTTGTGAGGAAAATGCATCACAAGAAAGAGCGTAGACACCACATCCTACATAGTGTATACGTAATCACGCCCGAGGATCATATCAAAATCCATAGGGTCCTTTAAAACCATAAAATCAACTAAGACTATTTTTTCACCGAAAGTAACAGGTACTTGAGGGAGGAATCCGAATGGTTCACTAGGTCTTTTATTAAAAGTCAACGTCCAATTAACAGCTAGAACAAGGTTAGGAAAACCTAAATCTCTCCAAGCATAAGGGGATAAGATACTAACAGAGGCTCCTTCATCTACAATACATCGATGAACCGCATGGTTTTCAATATCGACCTTTATCTGCAAAGGTGAAGAAGAAGGAAGGCGAGGCCCAGTTAGACTATTCCAATCAAAGGAAATGATCCCAGATCTTGGTAAGGATTTACTCGGCACATATGAAGTGCCCCCCATTTCAGAAACATCCAAACTGGTAATGTAGAAGACTTCAGGGAAAGGTGCATCAGTCTTAGAAGGACTGATGGGATCGATCGAAGATTGCATCGATTCGATCACCTCACTCTCCGAGGGAAGAGTGGGGTTCACCAAAGATGGCATTGGTTCAACCAGTTCATCTACCAAAGGTTGATCAGGTTGTTGGGAATCTATAGACAATTCAGGAGCAGAGGATCCCTCAGACATGGACCACACTCTCCGCACCTCTGGAATAGTAGGGCACAGGTGAGTAAGGTGATCTCCCTTACAAAGTTTACAAGGGAAATTTGGCTTGCATCCTATAAAATTAGATTCCTTTACAACATAAATACTCTCAGCATGACTAGCATTGGCTGACAACTTTCCCCCCAGCATGACTTGTAGTGGCCGGTTGCTCAGAAGCATAAGAATTTTGAACTATGGACCACACTCTTTGCACTTCTGGAAGTACATGAAACAAATAGGTCAGGTGGTCTCCCTCACAAAAACTTACAAGGGAACTTAAGCTTCTATTTATTAGGTTTGTCGACAATGTCAACTTTCTTAGCATGACTTGTAGTGGTTGATTCAGTGTCTCCAGTATGACTCACAGTAACTGGTGACTTGTCATTAATATGACCAGCAGTGATCAATGATGTGTCCTCAACATGACCATCAGTGGTTGAAGACATGCTTTCAGTATGATTTGCAGTGACTGAAATTTTGCTCCCACCATGACCTCCAGAGGCTGGGAGGGTGCCCCCAGCATGACTTCCAAAGGCTGGGTGGGTGGGTTCAGTATGATTTACAGTGACTAAGTGATTTCTCCCAACATGACCACCAGAGGTTGGGTAGGTTCCCCTAGCATGAATTCTAGAGGCTGGGTGGCTTCCCCCTTGCTTTGTCATCTTCTTCCTATTGTTTCTCCGTTATTCCTTTTAGACTACTGGTTACTAGTATTACTACTTTCACCACATGAGGTAGAAGGAGGAGGATAATATGTTACTGGCGAAGCAAGCATAGGATTCTAATGATATTGATGTGAAGTGCTTACTTGAGAAGCATCAGGAGCATGCAAGGTATTCGGAGTGGAAAACAACCAAACCTATAGCCCTATAGTGAATCCCGAAAGATTCAAGGTATCCATTAAGGGACTACCAATGTTCCCAATGAATGCAAAAGCGCAAGGATCCCCTTCAACATGTGTCCCTTGATTGGTGCTCACCGGGATGCTATCCATAGTTTCTGACTCAACATGACAGAAATCTCTAAGGCCAACTAAAAATAAGAAGCACAAAGAGCACACCAGTAAAAAGGTTCTATAGTGATCAAAAACAGGTAAACAAAGCTAATACTCTTAAAAGAAAGTATGGGATGATGAGGGCCCAGAACAAACTAATAGAGTATCGACTGTCAGTTACACGGTGTCCAGTGGAGGTCCTCTGGGTGCAAGCGTTTGAATCACCAAACCACCCTCTTGGGATTACTGCCAAAGGGTTACCTTCCAAGTCTATCCAAGGTAAAGTGGGAATATCCTTCCACTCTATCTGTGTATAGCCCTATGGTTATGATACAAAGGATACCACCAATAGGAAAAAAACATGGGGGAACAGTCGTCAGCCTAGCCAAGATGCATGGACAAGGTAGCAAAGCCCGAAATCCAAAAGCACTGAAAAGTGCTAGTGGATACCCATACACGAATCAGCTCTGGTTTATGGTTGAGAGGAAAGTGAGGGGGTATCCTCAACAGTTCCAATCGCCCACAGCCTCGTGCTTAAATCATGTTTGAGTAGAGCATTACCAAGATTTTCATAGAGGTGGATTTACTTAATACAAAGTCTTACTACGATAGTTGACTAATGAAGCCGATTTCAGGTAGTTTAAGGTGATTTAAACCCGAACCCCTGGCCTAAGCTAGTTGATGATGTGTATACCTAAAAAGAAAAAGTTGCTAGTTAATTTTATTAATATTTTTTTTTAAAGGGCTACTTTTTACTTAATAAGGGTAGTGAAGTGTGTGGAATGGTTTCGACAGAAAGCAAAGAGAAATAATGCATGAAAATTCACAAAAGACTCTTTTATTTTCATTTATATTCTTCAAAACTGAAACTAGGAAATCCTAAATAAAATTTCTTTTCGTAATTTTCTTTTAGTTTTTTCAAAGCAAACGATCTATGCTACTTCGAAAAAGATGATGAATCTTACTACTAAGCAACCAATTTCACTTTTTGTCTTTTCTAATAATTGCAGAAGAAAAAGAACTTGGAAAGGAGCAAGTAAGACCAAACGCAAAGTGTGAGTAAGGAAAAACAACCTAATGGCTCAAAACAATCAAATCAAAAGACTTGAGAAAGAGTCCACCTACTGACTTGTTTCGATAGAAAAAACTCTAGCTTTGGAACAAAGTGTAAAAGAAGATAGGAAAAGAGATGCCTGCAACGGAAAGACAGACCTAAAAGGATTCTCCAAAGCACCAAAACCTAAGAAAACACCAGCCAAACAAAGGAGTAGGTAAGTAAGCCAAAAAGTAACCCTACCAACACACCGACTCAAAAGAAAAGCTTTAACTCACTCAGACTAATCTGAATAGATATTCAGAAGGTATCTATACCAAACAACCTTTAAAAGACACCCTACAAACTCAAACTCGGCTCAAACCCTAACAAAAGGAAACGACTCAGTAAAAGTGCACAGCTGTTTCCACAGACAACAAGCATTCAGAACATAGGTCTTTATAACTCCAACAAGTGTCTAGGGAAAAAAGTACACAGCTATGTCTAGCAGGGAGTAGCACACAGATTTAAAAAGCATAAAAGACACCTTAAACAAGTGCTAAAGCAAGTAAAGGAAAACTATAGGACTTTAGAGAGGCAAACAAGACTCAAAAAGGACATACAAGTATCAAGAGTCAGTCAAAGAAGCAAAGCAAAATGCTAGAAGTGGACCCAAACATTTGGAAATCAAATCCTAGTAAAAGCTTGAACCTACAGGAAAAGTGCACTACTGTGTGGTATAGAAACGAGTGCCTATCAAAGGAAGTGTGCTACTGTTTTTTAGACAAAGAAGCGTTCATGACAAAAAATGCACTACTGTAAGTACCGCAAACCAGCACATAGGGACTTGAAGCAAACAAAAAGGCTTTGCTGAAGCAGACTGAGATGAATCAAGATAGAAAGAACAAGCAAAAATAACCTATAAACCTCTCAAAGGACAAAAGACTGAATAAACTGGAAGAAAACCTTACAAGGTCTCCTAGTAAATGAGTGGAAGATGCATGTTAAATTTTAAGCATTAATTCACAATACTCAAGGATCTTTACTGAGAGAATAACATGTACAATATATCAATGCATATCAATCATAACAAGCATGTCAATCATCACAAGAATCAAAATCATGAGAGACAAGAGACATAGAGTTTCCATGGGGAAAACCCTAAGTTGAAAAACCCCACAACTTCCTCAGAGATAGAGAGAGCAATGGCTCAACCAAAGTACAACCAAAATACACAGAGATAGTCTCCTAGTAGCAGATGATCCTCCTCCTCACTAGTGCACCACTTTCTGAGTGAAGGAAGAATGAGTTTCCAAATGATCAAACTAGAGATCTCCAGATCTCTATTTATACTTGTCTGTTTTCCCAGTGACCTAATGGGGCCGACTTGTCTAGCTAGGTACATCAACCATATAATATATAATTTAGGGCCGACCCCACACATGGTGGTCTAATAACCCATCGACATGTTCACACACTTACGACACTTGTCAATACACATGAGGACACTTTCGTATAGAGGAATGACACATCTCTATAGGAGTACAATAATATATAAATGAAATACATTCCGAAGTTACATATACATCAACACTCCCTCTTAACTAGGAAGTTATTTCTTGATAGAGATCTGCTAGCACAAGTCTTCTTCTCTGGAACATCGTCATCGATGCATCAACCTTGAATCATCGTCATAGTCATTGATGCCACTATCTCAACCAATCTCTGAATCTACTCGTCATAGGAAGTTCTACACAGCCAGTCCTTTTTCATATTGGATGTAGGCCCACCACCTGCAGGTCTTCATCATCACTGGCCATACTGTGGAATTCTCAGGACTTATTATGTGCGTCAAAAAACCTTAAAAGAGTCTCTTGACTAGCAAGAACCCTGAAGAGAATCTGAGGCCTTTTTCATCCTATCCAGATCTCCAGGACATATTACATGTGACCCCACCACAAATCCTCAAAAGAGCATCCCAGGATGTTACGGGTACACAACTCCAACCTAAGGGATCTTCCAGGGCAAACATTACATGTGGTCACCATAAAACCTAGCAAGAGCATCTCAGGATGTTACGGGTACACAACTCTGACCTGAAAGATCTCCCAGGGCACAAATTACATGTGGTCATGGAAAAACCTTGAAAGAGCATGTCAGGATGTTATGAGTACACAACTCTAACCTGAAATCTCCCAGGGCACAAATTACATGTCCTCCCAGAGCAATGTCTCGAAAGGGCATCCCAGGATGTTACGAGTACACAACTTCGACCTATAGGATCTCCCAGACATTCTCATCTGCACAACCTTATCCACAGCCACAAAGTATCATCCTGATACTCATCATACATCATCTTGATGTACACATGATCATCCTGATCATCATCACTGCAACATCCTGTTGAATGTCATCTGGAGTAACATCCTGAAGCTCGTCATCTATGATTATCCTGATCATACACTGCATCCACCTGATGCATACCAAGTATCTACCTGATACATATCATCATACATGATCTACCTGATCATACAATGTATCCACCTGATACATACACAGATACATGATCCACACAATGTACCCATATGATACATATCAACATACATGATCTACCTGATCATACACAGTATCCTCCTGATACATATACAGATACATGGTCCAAGCATCCAACATGATGCATATACAAATACATACAAATGATACAATTGATCATATCCAACATCCAACATGATGTGTACATACATATACATATAAATGATCCAAGTGATCATATCTAGCATCCAACAAGATGTGTACATACATATACATATAAATGATCCAACTGATCATATCCAACATCAACCTGATGCATATATAGAGCAGTAACTGAAGCATCGTCCTGATGCTCATCATCCAGTGCTTACATCCACATCCATGTGAAGGATCCTCCTTCCAACATGCTTAAAATGGCTTCCACAAATCTGTCCATCACTTCTTCCTCGAAGTGTTGTCAATCTAAAGAACACCAAGCCTCTCCCTAAAGTACTCAAACTTCACTCTGGCTAGTGGTTTCGTCAGCACATCTACAATCTGCTCATTCGTCACAACATACAGGAGCTTCACTACTCCTCTCCACACCATATCCTTGATATAGTGATATTTGATCTCTATGTGTTTCGACCTGTCATGGAACATCGGGTTCTCAGACAGCTTCACACAACTCTGTTTGTCACAAAAGATACCAGTAGTCTCCAGCGGGAGATCAAATAGCTCAGACAGTAGATTCCGAATCCATACTGCCTCACAACTAGCTGAACATGATGCAACATACTCTGCCTCAGCTATACTCAGTGCTACGCAGGACTGCTTCTTGCTAAACCAAGAGATCGCACCTGATCCCATTCTGAAGCAGCACCCAGATGTACTCTTCCTATCTGCAGCATTGCCTGCCCAATCTGAATCAACATAACTCTACAGGTTAAACTTTTGATTCGCATCATACTTGAGCCCATAATCAATTGTAACCTTTAGGTACCTCAGAATATGCTTTACAACAACCAGGTGAACACCTCTGGGATCCATCAGGAACTGGCTCAATGTGTTCACCACAAAGAAAATATATGGTCTCGTGTTCTTCAGGTACATCAAGGGCCCAATCATCTGACGATATGCAGTGACATCAATAGGCTCAGATGAAGCATCACATAGAAGCTTCAAGTTCGATGCCATAGGTGTGACCCTGGCCTTGCAGTCCATCATCCCGAACCTCTTCAGGATCTCTACTACATACTTCCCTTGTCCAAGGAAGATTCCATCTGCACTCTGCCACACCTCCATGCCTAGAAACTAGTGCATCATCCACAATTTCTTCATCTTGAATTCGGCAGCAAGCTTCCGATGCATGTCGGCAATCAATCTATCATCTCCTATTACAAACAGGTCATCCACATACAAAAGTAGTATCACTCGATTTCCTTCCTTAACCTTGTAGTAAAGGTTGGCACCCGCTTTACTCTTGCTAAAGCCCAAACTGGATAGAAAGCTGTCTATCCTACCAATTTCTACACATATATGACTCCCTGTCATGTGCCTCAGAACCAAGTGGTTGCTCCACATATACTTCTTCTTCAACTACACCATTCAAGAAAGCTATCTTGAAATCCATCTGGTGTATCTTCTATTTCATCACTTTTATATTTCTCTATGCTGCCATCTGCAACATGCTTGATCTGATAGATCCATACGAAAGTCATAACAAACTTCCCTTCAGGTCTGGGGACTACATCCCAAACATCATTCTTCATGATCGACGGATCATGGCATTCTCCCCATATCCTAGGAACTTCAATATCTTCAATAGATAATTTTGTTGCTGAACAAATGTTGTAGTTCTTCTTTTGTAGGTGATGGCATATGATCTCTCCTACAAGACAAGTTAAATTGCATGATTAGAAACATCTCATAGTTTTTCAGAACAAATTCTTACCCATAAAGAAATATGTCATACAGTCATGCAATTATCTTAGCCAATGCTTCAATACAACATTCATCCATATTTTGTAACTTTCTAGATGCCTTCCAATCTCTACCAGAACATTGCTAAGAGTTTGCACTACTTCCAACATGTCAGCAAAGAGGTTTCATTCGAGATAAGTAGCAATGGAATGTTGTACAGTGCCATAGGCCACTTACCCATCGCATGCATATTAGTAGTATACTGTTCATTAATGCAATCATTCTAATATGCACAATACATATCCTATGTCTAGGAACATAAGCATATACATCATTGAACAATTTTATTTAAAGAAACAAATATGTAAAATACTTATCTTTGTTTGTTTGTTGGGTGGACTCCCTCTGAGTATTTGCTTCCTTGCAAGAGCTGCTGAAGTAGCTTCTTCTACACCTTTCTGTTGTGGAATGTAAAAGATGGTCAACTCCCTCTGAATATCTGCATCCTTGTAGAAACTACTGGAGTGTGCTTCTTCTTGATCTTTGCTTCCTGGATTACCTATTCCTTGAACTTATATTCATCCTTGGTCTCTATGCTTATCAGTATCATTATTGTGTTATCCTCGAGGTCTCATACATAATCATACATTCATTAGTATAATCTTGATACTATCAAAACATAATAATCTTAAACATGTATAGTTATGATAATTTCAAACAGAAATAATAAGTATTAGTATTGAAGGACTTTTATGGTTAGTCATAATATACCTAAATCCGTGATTACTCAACCCTATGACCCGTTAGTCATATCATCAATTAAGATAAGAAACATAATATGCATACACTCATGATTATTCAAACCTATGACTTCATGAATAAACATAATCAATCATGTCATGCATACTTATATAATAGATCCTATGATATAAGAAACATATACCTGGTCACCATATTTGCTAGTTATGTCTAGCAATGTTTTCTTGTTCTCTTCAATGACCTGCATAACTCACAAGTTAACCTTTGCAAAAACAATTTATACATGCCTCTATATAATTCATGACTGTGGATGAATCTTTGTCTTCATATCACCATAGCTTGTTCAGGTTGTCCCTTCAATTTATACAATCCTCCCTCTTGCTCTCCAATCATCACTGCATCATCAATAGTTTTACCCTTTGGCCACATTAGGACTTGGCCATCTATAAATGCAACCCTTATGCCTTTTGCATCCAATGCAGAGATGGAGAGAAGGTTCTTCTTGAGACCAGGTAAAAATAACACATCTTTCATCTTCAAGGACTTTCCAGATTCTAGGTTGTAGGAGGTTTCCCCACTTCCTTTGAAAGGGTATTGATAATCATCCCCCAGTTTCACCTTATGGGGTGATTCATGTTCATATAGGTTTACAAAAGATTCTTTAAATCCAGTCATGCAATTGGAAGCCCCACTGTCAATTAACCAATCATTACAACCATCAGAGATAGTACCTATGAGAGCAGAGATTAGAACATATTCTTCTTTGCTTGATGAATCATCATCATCACTTTCTACTCTAGGCTTCTTCTTTGGAGGTTCATCATCCTCAGCAGCATGAGCATGATATCTTCTTTTGTTGTTCCTCTTCTTCTTGTGACAGTCTGAAGCAAAGTGTCCCTTCTCATTGCAATTGAAGCATCTGAGATCTTTCTTATCTTTATGAGAATGGTGGTGAGAGAATTTCCTATTATGAGATGATTCCTTCTTGGAATTGCCTTTCCTGGCATGTGATGTGAGTGCTTGATCTTCATTTTCCATCTTTTCTTCTCGGGCCACAAGCCTAGCTTCTTCTTGAGAGCATTCCTCCCACAGTATACTGAAAGAGATCAATTTCTTTCTTGCACAAATTCCGTGAATAAAGGAGTCCCATGACCTGGGTAGGCCATTCAGAGTGGTCATAACAACTTCACCATTGTCCACTACTTCATCCACAGCTTCAAGTTGTTCCTTGATCTGAGAGACCTTGGAGAAGTAATATTGAATGGTCTCTCCATTCAAGATCTTAACCCCTTTCAATTGATTCCGCGGATTCATCTTCCGATTTATGTTCTTCCCTTCAAATAACTTGGTCAGGGAGTCAAACATCTCCTTGGGTGTCTTTAGAGAAGACACATGAGGTATGAGATGGTATTTGATAGAATCGGAAATGATTCTCTTTGCCTTGACCAAGTTCTTCTTATGAAATACCTTAGCTTCTTCATCCTCTAGGATAGGGATGTCTTCTTTTATATATGAGTCCAACTCATTCTCTTCCACGATTAACCCAATCCTATACTTCCAGGCGCGGAAGTTATTAGCCCCTTCAAGCTTATCCTCAAGCTTGGTGTGGTGAGACATCTTAAAGAGTACTTCAAATGGAAATAGAAGAGATTTGGGTCTTACCACTTGTTTTGCTGAAAACTGGATCTCATCTCGGATTAGGGTTTGTCGAAAAAACCCTAAAAATTCAAAATGTGAATTCCAACTTTCTGAAAGGATAGAAAGATGTGCCTTGATGAGCTGATCAGCCTGGTGTATTCAGAATTTGAGATCTACAAATCTTCACCCTTTAGAATTGCCTTTTTGTCTTCTCAGGTTCATTGAGGAGGACCCTGAATTAGGGTTTGAGTTTCCCGGAGATCCACCCATCCCAAAATCTCGATCCAAAGCTCTAAACTTGTATTTTTGCAAGGAGCTTCCAGCTATGTCTTCAGATTCCAAAAATTCCTATTTTTGTGGAAACTCTAATTTTTAGGGCCAAATCTAGAAATCCTCAGAATTGAATTCTGATTAGACAGATAGATTCTCTTTGATGAGTAGAGTCAATCTACTATACTTCTTTTCCTAAATCTGTTGAGATAAACCCAATAAACAAGAAACCCTTGGTTTCCATCACTGCACAATGTCTTCTTCTCAGGTTAGCTCTGATACCATGTTAAATTTTGAGTATTAATTCACAATACTCAAGGATCTTTACTGAGAGAATAACATGTACAGTATATCAATGCATATCAATCATAACAAGCATGTCAATCATCACAAGAATCAAAAGCATGAGAGACAAGAGACACAGAGTTTCCGTGGGGAAAACCCTAAGGTGAAAAACCCCACAACTTCCTCAGAGATAGAGAGAGAAATGGCTCAACCAAAGTACAACCAAAATACACAGAGATAGTTTCCTAGTAGCAGATGATCCTCTTCCTCACTAGTGCACCACTTTCTGAGTGAAGGAAGAATGAGTTTCCAAAGGATCAAAATAAAGATCTCCGGATCTCTATTTATACTTGTCTGTTTTCCCAGTGACCTTATGGGGCTGACTTGTCTAGCTAGGTACATCAACCATATAACATATAATTCAGGGCCGACCCCACACATGGTGGTCTAATAACCCATCAGCAAGTTCACACACTTGTGACACTTGTCAATACACATGACGACACTTCCGTATAGAGGAATGACACATCTCTATAGGAGTACAATAATATATAAATGAAATATATGGATGAAAAACATTCTGAAGTTACATACATATCAACAATGCAGCCCCTGTTCGAGTCTAGGAAAATATTCTTTTCCCCTCAAACCTTCTCGTTTGAGTCCAGGAAATATATTTCTTATTAATAGTCATTTATAAATTTTTGTATGCGTAATGAAACATAATAACAACAACATACTTATCATAATCTATGCATTTTGATGTTTACACATCATCCGTCATAAGTCTCATGTGCATGCAACAATGGCTCATAACATTGCATTAACGAACCCCTTGGTTCTCATTGTAGCTCTCATGCCACTATCATGGCTAACTGGCTTGACATCACAAGCTCCAAGTTAGGCCTACTGCACATAACCATATATGAAATGTAATAACCATATAGAGGCATTCACTTACAGTGATTTTTTGGTAAAGCTCTTTTGATCTAGCGATTCTCTCGCCATTGATCTGCTTTGGATCTTAACTCCCAAGCCCTTGCTTTGTGCGATCAATTCCTCGCACACAACAACCAATTTTGCATATTAGTTAACACCTTATGGACGTAAATAGTCAATCACAAAAACATAATCATAATTACATTTTTCATGATTCATATTTCATTGCAACCCAAAATCTATGTTGTAGCATTAAACATAAATGAGCCTATAGGTCCTAGAGTAGGAACCATCGCTCTGATACCACTTGTAACATCCCAAAATCCAGGTCACTTTTGAAAGGTAATGGGGATAATTTTTTATTTATTTTTAACTCAACATACTACCAACATATGTAAAATCATCAATTCACCTACCAAGGTGAATAACATTTAGACAATCAGATACATAGCTTTACTACAATATGGAGAAGTCTTTCCAAGCATAAATGCATGCAAAACCAAGTTTCTCTTTATAGCATTATAAAGAAGATGTTAAGTAGAAAAGCACTTTCAACCTCATGTACAAGCTTGGGTAAGAAATACCACACGATATCAAACTTGGTGCAACATAGAAGAACCCTCCTTCTATAAGATAAGTTAGCTTCATAACTCGGTGTTAACTTTAACACAACACTCTCAGCTAGAGTCACTTAACATCCGAAGCCTGCCTATGTACCATAAGTCTCATGTAATTATAAATCAAGATATGCACCTATCTTTCCATTTAATGACATGCAATACTTTAAACCAATAATGAGATATACATCACGGTGTGGCTACTTGTAGAGTAATAACTCAATTCGATACTCAAGCATACTTGGTAAATAATAACATTAAATGTAACAGTGTCAAACATACATCCATGTGTTAGATTCCATTTCATGCAAAGATACTCCTTCAAGAAGATACGAACTTAATCGACCTTTAGAAAGCTTGTCGACACATACTTAATGCATAATGAAAAACCTTTTTGCACACATGAATAAGCACACCAACATAATATTCCACCTCATGGTGTCGTAGTTTCATTAACAAGCAATTCAACTAACCATTAGATGTAAATGTGCTAATAATTTCACCATAAGTCCATGACGACATAGTTAATAAATGTAACGTCTAATCTATGTTCTCACATCAATGACGTAGAATGGTAAATCTATAAGCATGTGTATGACACTAAACTTCCCTAGGGTTAGCATCATATTGAAAACTCTTTCCAATCCAAGGTAGCCTCTTTCTTGTGGCCATCCAACAATCAATTATACATGAGAAAGTAAACATAATCTTTACTTACATTCATCGAATACAAATAAGGGCACAATAAGATGAGCCAATAGATAAATATCAAAGCGTATGATAATTTTACAAACATTTCTTACCACCTTGGCAAAGCTAAGGAGTGGTCATTCTTGTTATCGTCTTATTCCCATATTTGTCATTTATACTCACAACATACATTAGTACAATAAATATACTACAGCAAATATAAATGTCATTTCTTTTATCAAGATACATCAAATTAAATCACAAAACATAATCATGTAATAGGGGAAATAATGTGCGCAATGCAATGCTCCACCCAACTGGAGGCTCTTCGACAACATATACTTAGTCCGTCCAAAGGTCACCCCCGAGTTGGGCATGGTGATCCACAAATAAGATAGAGAGTCTCTAAGACTCATTGTCCTAGAACCAATCTCACACCGCTCTAGAGGTTAATGCAGTGCTCCTGCAAGCCCAAGGTAGTACTCCTACAGAGACACTTCTCGTGTCTTAACCGCATGCATAGTTGGTGGTGTTGTTCTTTGCGGGCCCAATTCGGTACTCCTGACTTAGCCTTCTATGCTCCACAGCATAAGCATGTGTTACCCGACAACCGTTCATGACAAGCCTATGATAAGTAACATAACAAGTGCATTCAACAAGCCACCCAAGATTTCAACATACACTTAAGCATTCAACATGCAAACAAAAATAGATATCCTGAGAATACAAGCATCATAACATGCATATGAAACATAAGAAATGTGTTTGGCATGCACATAGTGCATGCAACATGCAACCACAAAATATCCTGCATCATAAATGTGTGTATGTACATAAGAGATGCCATTGACATGCAATAATGCATTCGACAAGCCATCAAAACACAAAGCAATGCTACCATCATGAATATGTATATCAAACACAAGTGGTGCATTCGACATGCAAGAGTGCATTTGACCTGCAACCACTGGGTATTATGCGATACCAACATTATAAAATGTAAATGATCATAAGAGGTGCAACCGACATGCAAGGGTGCATTCAACATGCAACCCAAAGACATAATGTAACACAACATAACATATACATGTGTAAGTAACGTTTTTGATTTCCTTCGACATGCCTCCTACACACTCGACAAGCAATCTATTGACATACGTAATATGTAATTAACATGAACATGTAAAGAAGCCCCGTCCAATGCATTCGACATGCAACCTATTCATTCGACATGCAAACTAATGGGCGTCAAGAACAACAAGCATAATACATAATGTATTTAAGCATTGCCTACAACATTCATCTTAAATCATAAAAACATTGCACCATTCATATAGAGTTTGATGAACACATATAAAATTTGCTTAAGAGCGTCAAGGGCATACAACACTCCATTAAAATTTGTGAACACAAACAGGATTCATTTAAATCTATGAATAAATACTACATTCATTTACAATGCACGTATGTAGACAAAAGCGATTTAGATGTATGAGTTAATCTTTTGATACACTACAAAATTGATGTATGAAATTTGCCCATTTTATGTTGTGGATACAATATAATCATTGTATAAACATACACATATATATAATCATCCCATAAAAGGCATAACAAATCTTTATGCAATATAAATATAATATCTATCTATATATATATATATATCTATATATATATATATATATTACCATTGATTAAATAAAATCATTACGCATGCATGTGAGACTTTGCCTTTTTACATCCTATATGCATAGGTATGTAAACAGAATTCAAGATGCAACAACCAAACCTTTCACAATATGTAAACACCTAAAATCATTGGGTAAAAGTAAGATCATTTTATATGATGGACATAAGACATAAAAGTTTCCCTTCTTATTTTGATGAAAAGTATATATATATATATATATTTATAGCCCAACCAATCCTTTACTATATATATATCACATGTGACAATCATATCACTATATATCTATGGTAACCATTATAATATATATGTCTATGTCAACCCTCTGAAATATGATGGCTAACATGAATTACATGCCACATAGCCACGACATATGAGGTACAAAACACCAATCAGAGTAATAAATGCATTTAATATATATACAACAAGCAATTACGTTCCATGCAATAAGTATGTAATACATAATAAAGAGGGCAAGGTATATGCCAAGCTCGGGATAGAGCATCATAAAAACTGAAGCAGGGAATCCACGAAGATATGACACAGAGCACCCACGCTCAAATCCAAACTCCAATAATTAAATTAAGAAGAGGATCAGGTGAGATCTTCCAATCCTCATGCAACAGCCCAACGATAGCTACATTGCTATGTAAACATTTTATGTAGGGCCTAAACAATTGGGAGTCAAAACTGGAACATATAGAGACCTGGGTGTTTTTGCTTTCAAGGAACAAATGCCAAGAGGTAAACCAATATAGCCGAGCATTTTTCTTTGTTTGGCTCTCAATGATGACAACCATGAGCAAAAATAAGGAATGGGGTGCATGGCATATCCCATAACACGCGGCCAGCAAAGGAAATTGGACGAACCCACAAAAAATACAACATTGAGGAAGAAAAAACAAGGTTTAAAAATAATGAGAGGTGCTAAGACATTGTTCAAATCTTAGGGTTTACGCCTGTCACTGGAAAGAAATAGATGGTGCCAAAACAAGATTGAAACATCGAGCTTGAGATCGTCTTTTTCCAGCTGTATACAAGCTAAACGTTTTTTTTAACACTTTCCAGCAACATTCAGAGAATTGAAATCAATTTTCCACACCACATACAAGCTAACATGCTTTCAAATGGAGACAGGGTAGCATACAGATGCGTTTCCCTCCATGGGAAAATTATGGGCATCCACCAAAAAAAAGGGGTAGAGGCAACATAGAAACAAAAAAATGCAGTGCCTCCAGCTCTTCCATCCTTCACCGGCCTCTCCAAAGGGCTCCCCAAGCTCTTCCCCAAAACCATGTGCGTGTGTGTAGTGTACCCTTCCTCTGGGGGCCAAGCTAGGTTAAGCAGCTTCCAAAACCGAAAATTAGGTCAAAAAAATATGAAAATAAAAAAACTATATAAATCCAATGTATTCCATATATTTTTCTTTTTCTTTCTTGTAATGCCCATATTTTGATTAGGCATATTTATGAGTTAGACACACCATACTTTATTTTCTTATATATTCTGTTAAACTCAGCTCAACTGAGTAAACTATATTACGATATGATGGACCTCATTATATGATGTTACTTTGTTTTATTATTTCACTATGATTAAGATGTTACTATGTTATGTGGTTACGATGTCATGATTATCATATGATTTCTTTATTTTACGATTACAGTATATGTTATATGTTTTCATTAATAAGATGTGAAATATATGATTCAGTATGTGGATACCATCTTCTTATATGAATTATTGAAGTGTTATATGTCATACGCATCTATGATGAACTAAAAAGGTTACATGAAATAAAATGATTTTGATAACATGGATCAATTGGTGATCAATGGGAAATGCTTTCTATAAATTGTATTTTGCGAAATACTAACCTATAGGACACAAGGGCTATGGGATAACTAGTTACTTGATCTGATATGGGACACACAAAAAAAAAACTTGTTCGTACAGTAAACCTTAGAAGCCAAGAATGATGATACGATAGCACAAACTGATAATCTCGATAGTAGCAAAGTATGAGTCGATAAGGGCATAGGCCCAGTATGTTCAGAGGGATGGATGTGTTTCCCATTCTATGTTTCCATGAGACCCGAGGTTGTGGGAGGGTCGTGCTGAGACACGCTCCCCATGTTGTTGTGATGACGATGGTCGGATGCCTGTTAGGGGAGGATAGGTCCATTGTTCAGCCGATGCTATCGCTCTCAAGTTCTATGTGGTCAGGTCGGTGAGTCCGACATCCACTTTTGTACTAGTAGAGGAAGGATAGGGAGGATGCAGGACGTAGGTTATGATGGAAGAATGTGTTAGTTAGTATTGTTGAGGGTTGAGTATTCCTTGATTCCGAGTTAGGTGCCCTTCCTTGTACATGATTGATTAAACTAATGTAAAGATAAAGATAATGATGTGAAATCGTACAGAATTAACCGTTAAATAACAGAGGATGTTAAAGTAATTGTACTATATATATTATGCTTGTTCTTCTACATGAGGGTAAATACTACTATTAGTTAGCAGGTATGCATAGGCGGGATGGGGTTTGTCTATAGTACATTTATGATCTGTGCATACGTTGGCCACGCATGCACACCTTTCACATGTACACTAGTATCGATATACAAACACTTAACATATTGAATAAATGTATAAGTTGTCATAAGTAATTATGTTAATCATGCATTGATCGAACTCAGATAATGAATATAAAGTTATTTAAGGTGTGTAAAACAAATCGATTAAGCTATGTATTACTTGTTGGTAAACATCGTGATAAACAATTGAGACAAGTGTCGTCAGTTCACATTGTCATCTGAGAATTGTTGTAAATAAGGTAATGGTACTGTCTAATTAATTAGTAAGATTGTTTAAGCCCTTAAGGGTGCTTTGTTTAGAAGAACGACGATACTATGTAGATGTTAGGGTACTCATGTGATAAACAAATGATTTAAAAGACATTTTTATTAAATTCACCATTTATTATTACTTTGTGGTGATTTAATTAATATTATTACTTAATTAATGTTATTTTAATAATATTACTATCCATGTCATAACAATTGCAATATAGGTAAAATTTAAATATTGATTAATAAATTATTAGAGTGTGATTATTTCCATTTCTAAGTTAGACATAATAGGATAACAATTTTGGAATGGATGTGATGTGATGGAAAAAGGTTTATTACTATTTAATTATTCAATACGAATCTTAGAATTTAAATCTCAAGATAAGTTATCTTGACAGATGTGGTAGACCATTAAGACACACCATGTCCAAGTTGAAAAGGGTCAACTATTTATATAATATTTTATTAATTACATTAATAACATTAAATACAAAGGTGCTGAATAGACTTGTAATTAATAAACCTTGTCTTGATTGGATAACATTTGGGTAATGATTCCCACCATAATAAATACTTATGACCATCAAACAAAATCAAATAAATTTACCGTGAGTGTAATTGATTATTCAGTACATTGAGTGTGAAATACATTTTTATAATTTAATGTGTATGAATGAACTAAGGGAAAGGAGTAAATGTTTGAGGGGCTCGAGAGGGGGAGTTTGGGGCGGTGGAGTAAGCCCAAGGTCTTCTTGAGGAAGAAAATGTATATAGAGGGGGAGAAAGTTGAAGGTAAGGGGGGAGATAGCTTTAAGTGCAGAGAAAGGTTTGGAGAACCTAAGGAAATATTGCTCCCAAGATTATCAGTTTGTGAGCTCAAGGGCTTGGAAATCCTTTGATTTCCAAGGGCCAGCAAGATAATAGCTGGTCGGTAGGGTGGACACATCATCTTGGCTGACTAAGAGAATATAAACATAACCTGCTACAACCTACGGTCTACTAGCATCAGCATCAGGTAATTTCCTTGTTATTTATTTTATTGGTTATTATGCTAAAACGTACTCTGAACATACATATACCTTTCTATTTACTAATTTATTACTGTGAAACATATCCTTATGCTGAAAACAAATTGTTGAAAGAAAATATTGATATGTTAGTTTATTCTTTTTTTTTATTGGAACGTATGATTTTTTTTTTAAAAGACAAAATAGTAAACTAAATTTCATTTAACAGAAATAGAGATTTGGCTGGAAATTTACTCCCATATACCTGAATAAGTTTGATACATAGAATATTTACTCAGAAATTTTACTTAGTGCTCTATTCTAAAAACTAGAGCACTACAGATGGTATCAGAGCGCGGTTCAAACACTGAGACCTTAGGGCCTAACTAGACCTGGAATTATAGTGAAATCTACTAGAAAATAACAAACAAACATGATGTCTGCAACAAAAGGGGAGATAACTTGAAGGGCCTTTTTTCTATTTATTTATAAAGCATAACAGAAACAGCACTTGAACGATATATATATATATATATATATATATATATATATATATATATATATATATATATATTGAACAGAAAATTTTGAAATTATGTGTAAATCTAGCATCCTCCACCCAGAAAATTGAACATAAAGTTTTGGAGAAAAGCTAGGAGGCTGCCCATAAAGTAAATGGACTCCCATACTCCAAATCTATGGCGGATGGGCATACTCTTCCTCCAATATAATAGAAAACTAGGTTAATAAATGTATACATATATGAAAAAAATAAAATAAAACCTGTGTACAACGTGTCACTTTCCAAAGCCAGCCCTACTCAAGGGTCTCCACAGCTGGTACTTTAGCCACAGTTTGCATAAAACAACAAATGAATAAAGGAATTCTACATTTCACAGAAGTTATCACATTTACTTAATTCTTTGTACTCACCTAAAATGAATGAAATAGATTCTGTGCATATTGCATATCCTTATTTAGAATTTAAACAAGACTCGAAAGATTTTCGACAAAGTTTTCTGCACCCATATAAATCTATCACATTGACACAAATGTCAACACTTTCTAAAAAAAAAAATTGTAACATACCCCATATCACCAAGTCAATATGTTGAGTAAAACTATTGGAAATTTTCACCTTTATTACTGAAGTTGTAAATTATAATCTCTTATAAGTTCTGTACAACACCTTTTCCACTCATATGGAACAATTATATGTAAAAGAAAACATTGAAGTTGTACATCATAATTTAGTAAATTCCTCAGACATAATGAGAACTAAATAAGTCAACCATAATAGCCCATATGCGAGTCCTTCCGTCTTTACCTTTGCACAATATCATGAAATTATTACCTATGCATGATAAACTTTAGATGTACCTAAACCAATCAATCAAACCACTGTGTAAACAATATGAACTATAATGACTTCTCTTTACCAAGGATTCACCTGTAACATACCTCAAATTCTGACACTCTATCTTATATATTCAAATTTGAAAGATAAGATCAGATTTATACTAAATTCTTTTAAAACATAATATTGGTTAACTATTCATTGAAACTTGTATCATCGTTCATATCTTTGCAACCTCTTTATCATACCTTGATCATCTATATCATTAAGTGAACCACTATCTCCTTAAACCATACATTTAATCTCATGACCTCAAGGAATTCCCATAACAATTACATATCAACAACAATAAAACACACACACATAAGAAGAGAACAATTTCAGGTGGTTCACTCCTATTGGGCTACGTCCACAAAGGCAGGTCATTTCATTCATTTGTCGAGACAACAGTTTACATTTTGCAACACCTTTTTGCTGCATCATTATTGACACTTTCTTTACTTAATGGCCTTCTCCTAGAGGACCCTTAAAGTAGAGAAATTACATTCAACAATCAAAACTTACTTTACACCTTTTACAACCTCTCTCCTTGAGAGTACTTTCGATACATTCCAAGCCCATACTCAAGATATGACAGGGATCCGCAAAAAACTTAATGAGAGTTCTTTTAGACTTTCAATCATGAATCAACAACTGCTACTGAGATTTACCTTCAGTGACTCAGTATAATAACTTGATAGAATCCATCCCAATCCTTTGCAACCGGATTCTAATCATATATAATAAATGAAATCATTTCTATATTGGGGACCTATGCTGAAATCAACAACATTTCCCTGATCTACGAAATCATACAAAAATAGAGTTTCTTACCATAGAATAGTATGGATCGGGCCGTTTGTGGCCGTCATGTGTTCTTTATTTGATACTCAACCTATGCATGCATTATAACCTATACATATATCTATTCAACAACAGAAATTCAACAACAAACAATTTACGAAATATAAATTATGGATCGGCCCTTCGTGGTCGTTCTGTCATTTGATATGTCATTTGATATCCAGCCTGTGCATATCTTCATATATATATATAATATATTCAACAACAGATAAACTACAAGCTAGGACAGTATGGATCGGGCCCTTGCGGCCGTCCTATCCTCTACATTGCGTAAATACCCTTAATCAATCCATTCATTTATCATATTGATATGAGCTCATAAATTGAATATTCAAAACTTCATTTGAACATATGCATGTAAATGTGCATAAAACACGACTATATATGCATTCTAGATGGACATTGGAATTATGAAAAAGAAACAACATCATGAACAAGGACCTTAAATTACAAAGGTATCTCATAAAAGTAAACACAATTTCACTTGACATCAATAGCAATACTTAAAGTAGACTTAGTGACAAACTTCTATCAAAAAGGAAGGCAACATTTACTTTCTATAAGAAAAAGAAAACAAACAACGATACTATCAAGATCAAGAGTGGGGACTTGCCATGATATGCAACTTTAATTACAATCAAGCAGCGATCAGTTACAGAAAAGGAATTTAAACAAAACAATGGAATGCAGTACATAATTTGGTACAGGGATAACCTCTCTCCAGATAGATCTCGCTCACGCGATTGAAGAAGTAATGTGAAAGGTAAAGTAGAATGCCTAAAATCCCAAGGCTGAGATACCTGCGTTCTAGGGAGTGCATAAAATGAATGACGCCATAAGCCCCAAGCCTAGAGAATATTTCGTTACTTTACAGAGATCGATTGAGACAGAAAAATACTGACTCTGTCAGCTAGAGGTTAAATCCAAGAGAATATTTATAGTGGAAGAAAAATAACAATTCAGGACTCATCGGGAAATTCACATCTCTGTCAACGCCAAGACTTAGATCCTACAAGATAATGTATTTCCAGAACAGATCAAAAGGAGAACAACTCTGTCCCCACAGAGGATCATACCTTTGTCAATGCTAGGAGTAGATCTAACACGGAGAAGCCCTACCTCACGCTCAGAAAATGAAGGGGAAAATAAGAAAAATAAAAGACCCCGCAGAGAAAATCATACCTCTGTCCATTTGCTGAAAGTAGATCCAGCACCGAGAGATTGTATCTCGCTGTCAAGATGTACCACACTCGATAAAAAGAATGAAAATCAAACTCCACAGAGAAATCAGACCTCTGTCCATTTGCTCTGTCCAATCGCTAGGAGTAGATCTAAAATAGAGAAATCATATTTCTCCACTCAGGCATAACACGCTCTGTTCTGAAAGAAGAACCAGACAGTGAACATCCTAATCGTGTCTCTCCTCCCTTGGCAACCCACGCCTAATCACCAAACTTCCCCCTTCAAACTACTCGATGCACTTATTTAAAATAAGTGGGATCCCCTCTCTTGAAAGTAGATGGCGATCTTTCTCCAACTCTCCAGACGTGGCGATGTTTACAATGCCCAAGTATCCACGCAAGGTAAACAAGTGGCAAAATTAGGGCTTGGAGTGCTCTACTTTGGCGACAAATTCCTATGAAAATTTTGGGAGTGTTCGTCCAAGTGTTTGAATGAATTTTAAAATTCATTCCTCCTCAAAAATAGTGCGGTCCTATAATCCCTCTAAGTTGTTCCTTAAGCTACTACACTCTAAAATATGATTTAACTTAATCATTTGATTTTCCTTTCACAAAATTAACATATGTATATAAGTGTTACATGTTTTCTATATGTATATATATAGTTCATTTCCTTACATTAGTCATGGAGGATCACTACGAGGAGTCTCACTACTAAAGTGGAGTCATTTAAAAAGAGAAATCATAACTTATATAAAAATGTTCCTTTAGTGTAACCTATATGATTTCTATAAATATATATTCGCATATATAATTATATTAAACATCCATATTATATATGTACAACCACGAATTACACCTAAATACCCACTCGGTTTATGTAAAACCAAGGATAACTTCTAGGAATTAAATCGAATACACTAGTATTCTTAATCACTAAGCTAAACTTATTTTTAGTTAGGAACTTACCAAGTCCTCTAGTATTCTCCTCTCTGTTAAATTTTCAGTATTAAATCACAATACTATAGGATCTTTGCTGAGAGAATAACATCTACAGTATATCAATGCATGACAATCATAATATGACAAGCATCACAAGCATCACAAGAATCAAAAGCATAGAGACAAGAGACACAGAGTTTCCGTGGGGAAAACCCTAAGGTGAAAAACCCCACAAACTTCCTCAGAGATAGAGAGAGCAATGGCTCAACCAAAATACAACCAAATAATACAGAGATAGTCTCCTAGCAGATGATCCTCCTCCTCCTCACTAGTGCGCCACTTTCCAGAGAGAGAGATAGATACTTTTCCGAGTGAGTAAAATAGAGATCTCCTATCTCTATTTATACTCACCTTTTTGCCCAGTGACCTACTGGGGCCGACTTGTCAACTTGAGTACATCCACATTATATTATATATTAATTAGGGCCGACCCCATAAGGTGGTCTAATAACCCATCGGCAAGTACACACACTTGCGACACTTGTCAATCCACATGACGACACTTCCTTATAGAGGAATAACACATCTCTTATAAGGGTACAATAAATATACATATAATATACTGATGAAATACATTCCGAAGTTACATATACATCAACACTCCCTCTTAACAAGGAAGGTATTTCTCGACACAGATCTGCTAGACAAGTCTTCTTCTCTGGATCATCGTCATCGATGCATCGTCATCATCATCGTCACTGCTGCTACTATCTCATCCAATCTCTGTCTCTACTCGTCATAGGAAGTTCTACAGAGCCAGTCCTTTTTCATACTGGATGTAGGCCCACCACCTGCAGGTCTTCGTCATCACTGGCCATACTGTGGAATCCTCAGGACTTTTACGTGCGTCACAAAACCTCGAAAGAGCATTTGCCAGATGTCCCAGGGCACAGATTACATGCCATAGGCAAAACCTCGAAAGACCATCTGCAAATCTCCCAGGGCACAAATTATATGTGACCTCACCACAAAACCTCGAAAGAGCATCTGCCAGATATCCCAGGGCACAAATTACATGCCATAGGCAAAACCTCGAAAGACTATCTGCAGATCTCCCAGGGCACAAATTATATGTGGTCACCACAAAACCTCGCAAGAGCATCCCAGGACTGATTACGAGCACACAGCTCAACCTATCGGATCTCCCAGGGCACAAATTACATGTGGTCATGGCAAAACCTCGCAAGAACATCCCAGGACTGATTACGAGCACACAGCTCAACCTATCGGATCTCCCAGGGCACAAATTACATGCTATAGGACAAAACCTCGAAAGAGCATCTGCCAGATATCCCAGGGCACAAATTACATGCCATAGGCAAAACCTCGAAAGACTATCTGCAGATCTCCCAGGGCACAAATTATATGTCCTCCCAAGCAAAACCTCGAAAGAGCATTTGCCAGATGTCCCAGGGTACAAATTATATGCCATAGGCAAAACCTCGAAAGACCATCTGCAAATCTCCCAGGGCACAAATTACATGCTTATCTGCACAACCTGATCCACGGCCACAGAGTATCAACCTGATACTCACCATACATCATCCTGATGTACTCATGATCGTCCTGATCATAATCACTGCAACGTCCTGCTGCAAGTCATCTGGAGCAACATCCTGAAGCTCGTCATCTATGATCATCCTGATCATTACTGCAACATCCTGCTGCATGATCTACCTGATCATCAATGCATCTTCCTGATGCATATCAAGTATCATACATGATCCTCCTGATCATCAATGCATCTACCTGATGCATACCAAGTATCTACCTGATACATATCATCATACATGATCCTCCTGATCATCAATGTATCCACCTGATACAAATACAAATACATGATACATATCACCATACATGATCCACCTGATCATACAATGTATCCACCTGATACATATACAGATACATGGTCCATATCACCATACATGATCCACCTGATCATACAATGTATCCACCTGATACATATACAGATACATGGTCCAAGCATCCAACATGATGCATACATACATGCATAAAATGATCCAACTGATCATATCCTGCATCCAACATGATGCATACATACATACATAAAATGATCCAACTGATCATATCAGCAGAAACTAGAACATCATCTTGATGCTCATCATCCAGCGCTTACATCCACAGCCATGTGAAGGATCCTCCTTCCAACATGCTTGGAATGGCTTCAGCAAATGTGTCCATCACTTCTTCCTCGAAGTGTCCTCGATCTGAATAACGCCAAGCCTCTCTCTGAAGTACTCGAACTTCACCCTGGCTAGTGGCTTTGTCAGCACATCTGCAATCTGCTCGTCCGTCGCAACATACAGGAGCTTCACAGCTCCTCTCTGCACCATATCCCTGATATAGTGATATTTGATCTCTATGTGTTTCGACCTGTCATGAAACACTCGGTTCTCGGACAGCTTCACACAACTCTGGTTATCACAGAGGATACCAGTAGCCTCCAACGGGAGATCAAATAACTCAGACAGTAGCTTCCGTAGCCATACTGCCTCACAACTAGCTGAACAGGCTGCAATATACTCTGCCTCAGCTGTACTCAGTGCTATGCAGGACTGCTTCCTGCTAAACCAAGAAATCACACCTGATCCCATACTGAAGCAACACCCAGATGTGCTCTTCCTATCTGCAGCACTGCCAGCCCAATCCTAATCAACATAACCATGCAGGTTGAACTTTTGATTCGCCTCATATCTGAGCCCATAATCCACTGTACCCTTCAGGTACCTCAGAACATGCTTTACAGCAACCAGGTGAACACTCCTCGGATCCGTCAGGAACTGGCTCAAAGTGTTCACAGCAAAGCAAATGTCTGGTCTCGTGTTCGTCAGGTACATCAAGGACCCAATCATCTGACGATACATAGAAACATCAACTGGCTCAGATGAAGCATCAAAGAAGTTTCAGATTCGATGCCATAGGTGTGGCCATGGCCTTGCAATCCATCATCCCAAATCTCTTCAGGATATCTACTGTGTACTTCCCTTGACCAAGGAAGATCCCTTCTGCACTCTGCCACACCTCCATGCCAAAAACAAATAGTGCATCATCCCCAAGTTCTTCATCTCGAACTCGGTAGTAAGCTTCCGCTGCGTGTCGGCAATCAATCTATCTTCACCATACCAAGTTCTGCGAGCTTGCTTCAAGCCATACAAGGCTTTCTTCAATCTGCATATATATGACTCCCTGTCAGGTCTTGGGACTGCATCCCAAGCATCTTCTTCATGATCTACGGATCATGGCATTCCATTTCTTCATCCCAGATCCTGGGAACTTCAATATCTTCAATAAATATCTTTCTTGCTGGAACAAATGTTGTAGTCCTTTTGTAGGAGATGGCATATGATCTTTCCTACACAACAAGTTAAATTGCATGATTAGAAAACATCTTATAGTTTTTAGAACAAATTCTTACACATAAAGAAATATGTTATACAGTCATGCAATTATCTTAGCCAATGCTTCAATACAACATTTATCCATATCCCGTAACTTTCTAGATGCCTTCCAATCTCTACCAGAACATTGTTAAGAGTGTGCACAACTCCCAACATGTCAGCAAAGAGGTTTCATTCTAGATAAGTAGCAACGGAATGTTGTACAGTGCCATAGGCTACTTACCCATGCATATTAGTAGTATACTGTTCATCAATGCAATTATTCTAATATGCATAATACACAACCTAATTCTAGGAACATCAGTATATACATTATTGAACAGTATTATTTAAGAAATGATAATTCAAATACTTATCTTTGTTTGTTCGTTGGGTGGACTTCCTCTGAGTCTTTGCTTCCTTGTAGGAGCTGCTGGAGTCCTAATCTGAGGTAGCTTCTTCTACACCTTTATGTTGTGAAATGTAGAGAGATGATCAACTCCCTCTGAATATCTGCATCCTTGCAGAAACTACTGAAGTGTGCTCCTTTGCTTTCTTGCAGGAACAACTAGAGTGTGCTCCTTTGCTTTCTGGCAGGATCAACTGGAGTGTGCTCCCTCTTGATCTTTGCTTCCTGAATTACCTGTTCTTGAACTCATATTCATCCTTGGTCCCTATGCATGCTTATTAGTATCATGAATGTGTTATCCTTGTGATCTCATATAAAATCATACATTCATTAGTATACTATTAAAACACAATAATCTCAAGCATGTATAGTCATGATCATTTCAAACAGAAATAATAAGCATGAGCATTCAAGGATTCTTATGGTTAGTCAAATCATAACATGTCTAAACCTGTAATTACTCAAGCCTATGACTTCATGAATAATTATTATCAACAACAGTATAAGATCCTAACACAAGGTAGGATTTTAGCTTGATATAGGAAAAACATACCTGGATTAGCATGCTAGCTATTTATGTCTAACATACACGCATAATGTCTTCTGGTTCTCTTTAGTGACTTGTGCTAGTAACCTGCATGTCTCATAAGTTAACCATTATAAAACTAAGTTATACATACCTCGAGAATGGATCTTCTATGAGATCCATGGCAATGGATGAATCTTTGTCCTCATGATCATATGTTCTTGAACTAGAACATGATTTGTCTTCTTGGTGTACCTTTCATGTTAGTAGACAACATAAAACTCATACAACATCACAATGTGTTAGTACAAACATAAGTTTCATACTCCTAATACATGAATGACTTCTATCATGCATTCATAATTTTATTAAGGTGATATGACAAGTCTAAAATCAAGATTGTACTAACCGTGATAGTATGAAGACAAGCATACCATAAACTTATTTATGAACAAATCTCAAAACATACCTCGATGAGTCATACCTGTCGAGATCACTTGTAATCTTCTTATGTAAGGCCTTAGCCTCATCTCCTATGCCAAAGTTAACTTGGCTCTATGGATTCATGTACCATGGCATGTTCAGGTTGACCTTTCAATTTATACAGGCCTCCCTCTTGCTTTCCAATCACTACTGCATCATCAATAGTCTTTCCCTTTGGCCACATTAGTACTTGGCCATCAACAAATGCAACCCTCATACCTTTTGCATCTAAAGCAGAGATGGAGAGTAAGTTCTTCTTGAGTCCAGGTACATAGAGGACTTCCTTCATCTTCAGAGATTTTCCAGAATCTAGGTTGTAAGAAGCTTCACCACTTCCTTTGATTGGATATTGATAATCATCCCCAAGTTTCACCTTATGGGGTGATTCATGTTCAGAAAGGTTCATAAAAGATTCCTTGAACCCAGTCATGTGTTTGGAAGCCCCACTATCAATCAACCAATCATTACAACCATGGGAGATGGTACCAGTGAGTGCAGAGATTAAAACATACTCTTCTTCACTTGATGAGTCATCATCACTACTGCTTTCTGCCTTAGCCTTCTTCTTTGGGGGTTCATCATCTTCGGCAGCATGAGCATGAAATCTTCTTTTGCTGCCCTTCTTCTTCTTACTGAAGCTGTTGTTTTCTTTCTTCTTCTTGGGACAATCTGAAGCAAAATGTCCCTTCTCATTGCAAGTGAAGCATCTGAGTTTTTTCTTATCTTTATGATAATGATGATGGTGAGAGAATCTTCTATTATGAGATGATTCCTTCTTGAATTTACTTCTTTTAGTGTGAGCTGCAAGAGCTTGATATTCTCCTCCCATCTTTTCCTCACGAGCTATAAGTCTAGCTTCTTCTTGAGAACATTCTTCCCGAAGTCTACTGAATGAGATCAACTTCTTCCTTGCACAAATTCCTTGGATAAAGGAATCCCATGACCTGGGTAGGCCATTTAGAGTGGTCATCACCACTTCACCATTCTCCACCATTTCCTCTACTGCTTCCAATTGTTCCTTGATCTGAGAGACCCTTGAAAAATAGGATTGAATGGTTTCTCCATTCTGAAACTTCACTGCTTTCAATTGGTTCCGCAGGGTCATCTTCCGATTTATGTTCTTTCCTTCAAATAGCTTGGTCAAAGATTCAAACATCTCTTTGAGTGTCTTGAGAGAAGACACATGGGGTATGAGATGGTCTTTGATAGAATCAGCAATGATTCTCTTTGCCTTGACCAAGTTCTTCTTGTGCAATGCCTTGGCCTCTTCATCCTCTGGGATAGGGATGTCTTCTTTCACATATGAGTCCAACTCATTCTCTTCCAGGATTAGCCCAATCCTATACTTCCAGGCTCGGAAGTTATCAGCCCCTTCAAGCTTATCCTCAAGCTTGGTGTGAAGAGACATCTTTAAGAGTACTTCAAATGGAAATAGAAAAGATTTAGAACTTACCACTTGAAGTGCTGAAAACTGGATCTGGACCCGGATTAGGGTTTGTCAGAGAAACCCTAAAATTTCAAAATGTGAATTTCAAAATTCCGAAAGGATAGAAAGATGCGCCTTGGAGAGCTGATCAGCCTAGTACATTCAGAATTTGAGATCAGCAAAGTCTTGTCCTTCAAAATTGCCTTTTTGTCCTCCCGGGTTCACTAGGGAGAGCCCTGAATTAGGGTTTGAGTTTCCCGGAGATCTACCCAGCCAAAAATCTCGATCCAAAGCTCAAACCTTCGATTTTTGCAAGGAGCTTCCAGCTGTACCTTCAGTTTCCAGAAATTCCTATTTTTGTGGAAACCCTAATTTTTAGGGCCAAAACTGAAAATGCTCGGAACTGAAATCTGATTGGACAGAAAGATGCGCCTTGATGAGTAGATCCAATCTACTATACTGAATTTCAAAAATCTGTGGAGAGAAACCCAATAAACAAGCAATACAAGCTTCCGTCACTGCAAAATGTCTTCTTCTCAGTTAAGCTCTGATACCATGTTAAATTTTCAGTATTAAATCACAATACTATAGGATCTTTGCTGAGAGAATAACATCTACAGTATATCAATGCATGACAATCATAATATGACAAGCATCACAAGCATCACAAGAATCAAAAGCATAGAGACAAGAGACACAGAGTTTCCGTGGGGAAAACCCTAAGGTGAAAAACCCCACAAACTTCCTCAGAGATAGAGAGAGCAATGGCTCAACCAAAATACAACCAAATAATACAGAGATAGTCTCCTAGCAGATGATCCTCCTCCTCCTCACTAGTGCGCCACTTTCCAGAGAGAGAGATAGATACTTTTCCGAGTGAGTAAAATAGAGATCTCCTATCTCTATTTATACTCACCTTTTTGCCCAGTGACCTACTGGGGCCAACTTGTCAACTTGAGTACATCCACATTATATTATATATTAATTAGGGCCGACCCCATAAGGTGGTCTAATAACCCATCGGCAAGTACACACACTTGCGACACTTGTCAATCCACATGACGACACTTCCTTATAGAGGAATAACACATCTCTTATAAGGGTACAATAAATATACATATAATATACTGATGAAATACATTCCGAAGTTACATATACATCAACACTCTCGAACTATATCTAATACTTATCCTAAAAGAAATTAGGATAATATTTAAAAATCATAAGTAACCTATCACGCTATACAAAGGCATAGGTCATAAGAGGTCACTAACCGTACAAGTATAGTTTTAGCAATTCACATAGTTTTGTCTAGTGAAAAAAATCGGTCGTGGGTGACGATCATAACCTTACCTCCCTTTAGTGAATTCAAGAGTAGTTATCAAAATGAATCACCGCCCTTAAACTCTTAAGTTTACAAATTATAAACTATCAATTAAACCTCATAAGTTACCGAGTTTAGTAGTGGGGCCTTGGCCTTGAGCTCCTGACTAGTAAGCGTGTGTACAGCAATATTTTCATTTTTAACATAATAGGTCATAAAGGAGGGATATCACATCCTCATACCCTTTAAAATAACATCGTCCTCGGTGTTCACTCTTCTCTTGGAGCAATCATTTGTACCACAAAACTGGAATTCAAAAGATATAATGTTTAGTAACAACTTGTCATCAACTTCATAATCAAACTCAGAAACATAAATCATGAGTTCTTTATTGCACATATCACTTGCAATATATGGAATAAATATAGCGCTCCATGATTGTATACTGTTGACAAAATCAACAAACAGCATTCACTTTATCCAGGAAATTCTTGCCTAACACCTTAGTGCTCACGCAGCAAACATTTCTCTCATTTTTTGCCTAACACCTTAGTGCTCACGCAACAAACATTTCTTTCATGTTTTGCCTAACACCTTAGTGCTCACGCAGCAAACATTTCATTCATGTCTTGCCTAACACCTTAGTGCTCACGCAGCAACATTTCTTTCATGTCTTGCCTAACACCTTAGTGCTCACGCAGCAAATATTTCTTTCATGCATACTAAGCAGCGTCCTGCCTCCCACATATACATTTTCTTATAGGTTTCCTAGGTCTTACAGCCAGCCGATTCTCTGAGAATCCTAGTGGCTGTTCAATCCCTGATTTTAGGGAGTATTTCAATGCCATTACAACACTCTTTACACAATTCCCCTCAAGCCTTCTCGCTTGAGTCCCGGAATTTATTTTCCCCAAGCCGCCTTGCTTGAGTCTAGAAAAATCTCTTTCAATTTAATCAATTTATTTCGTCACATTACATTCTGTACCCATACGATTACTCTGACCAATCTGGGTCGAGTGTTTTGTTCAACAATAATTATCAACATTTTTAAAAGAATAAGTAACAATTGTGATGTGAATCTTAATTCCTCACTCCTTATTTTACCATGCATAACATTTATGCTCTTGTCTTTCCACAAACTCCACAAAAATTTTGACCATCTGGCAAATTCAAATTCACCTGTTGGTAACAAAATAAAATATTTGTAAGAAGATCTTTTCTTATGCATAAAAATATGATCATCATTCGTACTATAATGTTTATACTTGATTATCTAAAATAAACATTCATTTCTTACTTAAACTTTTGCGAGTAAAATAACGAAACTGGTATGTACCCATGTTGGAAGAGTCAAATACCTCTGTTTATCACAACACCATTTAATAAGGATCTGAATCCTATTTAACTACTCATGGTAACTCACCTTTAAGCATATAGATGTTTCTTTCTTAATTTTGACATAATAAGTAACCCTCTTCATGTTACTACTTTTAACTATGCAAACTTCAACTTCATGGATTTTCGTATATGAAAGTTGTAACACAATACATTTCATACTTCATTCTCTCACATACACTTTAGTCATATCCAGTTATCTCTAATCTCAACAAATTATAAACTCTGGTGATTAATAAACCGTCAATATACATAAGAAGAAATATCTCACAAGGAGAATTTCCATGATCGTATAGTTTCCTTCGATGTAACCCATTCTTCATTATACTAATCTCTGTAATAACCTAAATCCGAAATATGTCACCAATACACAATACACCACATCATCCTAAGATAGTATAATCAAATAACAAAATAAATCATGACACATAGTAAGAACTAGTGAGGGTTTATTTCATTTGTAACTTCCTTCCTTCTCACGAAATCCAGGGACTAGGATTAAACCCTAATTTATTTAGTCTCATAACTTATTTGGAAGGATGCTATATCTTTCCATTTTTCACACGATTCCTATTTTATTTATCCAACTTTTCCTTGTACGTACTAACATCATGTAAGCATTAACACATTGTTTACATATATATATATATATATTTGCACACTTTTATCAAGATAATCGCATACCTTTATACAGGAGGCCTAATATCTCCTTATTATATGCTCCTCTTATGCCAAGGTACAAGTCTACTTGCGTTTAACTCATATTAGTACTCCACTCAACATCTTATGAAAAATAATGAAATAGGTAGTCAAGTGCACATGCATATAATGTATACTTCCATTTCATAAACGTCAAACACAACCTTTATATCAACCACTCAAATATGCTAACTTTCCCAGTAGATCTCACTAAAATAAGGAATAAAAAAAATGAGCTCATGCATTTTCATCATATGCATCTACTTTAACTACTTAGAATACACATATACTCTTTTAAAGAAATTATAACTATTTTTAGTCATAGAAATTCACACTATTAAAGTTAATTTTCTTTGTGAACAAGAATCTACATGTCTAAGTCCAACAAGGCTATACTTGTTGAGCCCAGAATTGGCCCTTTTTGACCATCATTTATCACTGTCCCTTACCTTGTCTTACACCAATTACCTTGGCAATTCAACTTATTGTCCTTATATATTCCCCAAATTACCAAGGTATGGCCGATTATTGTTTTATTGTATTAATACTTATGATTGTGATGATTTAAGCTGTGCATCTCTTAATTCATGCTAACATGATGCAAATTATGAAGGTAGTAAGATAAATAGACCGCAGGAAGATCGGAGCTGAACAAGTCACGGAGGAAGGGACGTCCATTGCTTAAGGAAGGTTCCTTGGGGCTCAAATCGTCAATCAAGGCATAGTCGTGGCAGGGCAGCTGTAACATAAAGTTCTATCTTAAGTATGTCGCTGCTCGAATCCAGCTGTGAGCTGGAAGGACCGCCACTCTTGGGACAGTTGATAACTCCTCTCATATTTGGATATTTCAGTTCTGCCACGCATTGTAACAGCTAGATTATTTAGGGCGCCTGAAGATCATAGATCTTCATGGCTGCCCAATTATAGGTTTTTGATGTTGCAACTGTATGTATAAATATGTGGTATTATCTCGATCGAGGGGTTGGACAGCAATGAATTAATTCATCTTGTATTAGCAGTGAAGCCGAAACTGTGTACTCATCCTTCTGTTAATATAAGGAGTTGCTTCTGAGTTAAAGAGAGTGTTGTTCAACCAGCATCTCTGTGTGAAGACTGGGCCCGTCTTCCACAGAGATTGCTGTGTTAATTTAGGATTTCATCTTTCTGTTTTGTGATGATTTGATCTTTCTTTTGTACGCAGCAGCAATATTCATTGTGTGGATTTCTCAGTAAATGATTTATTTGTGAGATTGGTAAATGGTATCAATAACAGTCGACTGAGTCAGGTTTGTTTTATGTAATTCAATTTCTGTTCACACTGTTGTGCTCATCCTGCAGCTGAAACGTAATCCCAGAAGTTCCTACGAATTAGCTTTCCTGTTATGTGTTGATTGATTTATATTTTGCAATTCAGCATCTTAGCACAGTTGCTTCAATCTCCCTTATTAAATTCTAGAGTAATGTTCAGGTCATGCTTCATGATTCCCAGCTTGATTTCATTAGACAGTTGATTATTTTAGAATGCAATTGAGATTTCCTTCCTGCAATCGTTGATTAGATCTGATATTCGTTCTGCTTGATGCATAATAGAAAAGGATTGTAGTACAGCAGTTAGAAGGCAATTGGGGTTGCGTAGATTCTTGGGATGAACATAGATGATAGAAGATAAAAGTATTCACTTCTAATGGTTTGTGTTTAAGCATATATTGTGCACTTGTCCTTTGAAATAAAAAGACTTTCTCGGGTTGACAATAAATTTCATACGCTCTGTGTGTTGATATTTAATTATCTGCAATTAGAGTGCTTGACAATACTCATGAAATATTAATTTAGCACATCTATCAAAACCAATAGTTCCTAATTTATACCTTTGTAATATAATGTATACTGTATTAAGGAACAAAATCTATTATTAACATGACTATGCTTCCATCATAACTAAAAGAACAGATACCTCTATTGGATACTTATTCCCGTTGATTCCTTCTGCAACATGCCCTTTTACAGAACTTACTATCAATAAATTTTTAAAGTAGCCTCATATATATAGAAAGGAACTCGGCCGAAACCCTAGACCATAACAAATAATTCAAGCTTAATGGATTTTTTTTTTAACTGAAGCTTAATGGATCTTTCTAAGAGATCTAAGGTCTATTTGCATCTTATATTTGGAAATCTGGACCATTGGGTCAATCAAATCGATTAATTTTCTAAGTCCATAACATGCATCTACCGTACTTATTCGAATTTGTTGAAACTGAAAGATATTAACTATCGAGGATAACAAGAAATGTAGGATATGGTAATAAACATTTAAATTGAACTATCATGTTAACAGAATCTAGAAGGGTCTGTTTATACTATAAACTTCATCACTTCCAATACCTGCTTTTACTCCCTTGCAAGTACTTATTTCATAAGACTTAACTCCAATAATCTAACTAATTAAAAGAGTACTTTCTTGCCATTCAATGAAACTAATTGTAAAGGGTGAGGAGATATTCATCGTCTAGTGTTATCCATAGAAGATCATTCAAATGTCAAATGAACTTATGCGATGTTCACAATTAGATACTCTAATAATAACTCTTCAGTAAACTCATACGTACTGACTTGCAATTTCAAGAAGTTTTGTCGCTTACCTCTTGACGATTCTTTGGAAGTGAAAATTTTATTCTTGGCTTATAGAATGCAGCTCCTTTTCTAGTCCGACCAACTTGTATTAGTTCTTCTCCAATTGAGCCCAATAAACCCAAGTGTTTGCAACCTGCGCTCTGGCAGGAGAAACTTGAAGTCGAGCTCGGAGATTCATTTTCCCCTCCTCCAGTACAATCCATGCATCCAAAATGAAACGAAAACAATTGATTAGTAAACTTAACAACCTTCATACTCCCTTATCGCATGTTGAGCTCATTAGGCCCTAGTGTTGTAACCTAATGCTTTGATACCACTTGTAACATACCCCATATCACCAAGTCAATATGTTGAGTAAAACTATTGGAAATTTTCACCTTTATTACTAAAGTTGTAAATTATAATCTCTTATAAGTTCTGTACAACACCTTTTCCACTCATATGGAACAATTATATGTAAAAGAAAACATTGAAGTTGTACATCATAATTTAGTAAATTCCTCCCACATAATGAGAACTAAATAAGTCAACCATAATAGCCCATATGCGAGTCCTTCCGTCTTTACCTTTGCACAATATCATGAAATTATTACCTATGCATGATAAACTTTAGATCTACCTAAACCAGTCAATCAAACCACTATGTAAAGAATATGAACTATAATGACTTCTCTTTACCAAGGATTCACTTGTAACATACCTCAAATTCTGACACTCTATCTTATATATTCAAATTTTAAAGATAAGATCAGATTTATACTAAATTCTTTTAAAACATAATATTGGTTAACTATTCATTGAAACTTGTATCGTCATTCATATCTTTGCAACCTCTTTATCATACCTTGATCATTTATATCATTAAGTGAACCACTATCTCCTTCAAACATACATTTAATCTCATGACCTCAAGGAATTCCCATAACAATTACATATCAACAGCAATAACACACACACACATAAGAAGAGAACAATTTCAGGTGGTTCACCCCTATTGGGCTACGTCCACAAAGGCAGGTCATTTCATTCATTTGTCGAGACAACAGTTTACATTTTGCAACATATTTTTGCTGCATCATTATTGAAACTTTCTTTACTTAATGTCCTTCTCCTAGAGGACCCTTAAAGTAGAGAAATTACATTCAACAATCAAAACTTACTTTACACCTTTTACAACCTCTCTCCTTGAGAGTACTTTCGATACATTCCAAGCCCATACTCAAGATATGACAGGGATCCGCAAAAAATTAATGAGAGTTCTTTTAGACTTTCAATCATGAATCAACAACTGCTACTGAGATTTACCTTCAGTGACTAAGTATAATAACTTGATAGAATCCATCCCAATCCTTTGCAACCGAATTCTAATCATATATAATAAATGAAATCATTTCTATATTGGGGACCTATGCTAAAATCAACAACATTTCCCTGATCTAAGAAATCATACAAAAATAGAGTTTCTTACCATAGAATAGTATGGATCGGGCCCTTTGTGGCCGTCATGTATTCTTTATTCGATACTCAACCTATGCATGCATTATAACCTATACATATATCTATTCAACAATAGAAATTCAACAACAAACAATTTACGAAATATAAAGTATGGATCGGCCCTTCGTGGACGTTCTGTCATTTGATATGTCATTTGATATCCAGCCTGTGCATATCTTCATATATATATATATATAATATATTCAACAACAGATAAACTACAAGCTAGGACAGTATGGACCGGGCCCTTGTGGCCATCCTATCCTCTACATTGCGTAAATACCCTTAATCAATCCATTCATTTATCATATTGATATGAGCTCATAAATTGAATATTCAAAACTTCATTTGAAGATATGCATGTAAATGTGCATAAAACACGACTATATATGCATTCTAAATGGACATTGGAATTATGAAAAAGAAACAACAGCATGAACAAGGACCTTAAATTACGAAAGTATCTCATAAAAGTAAACACAATTTCACTTCACATCAACAACAATACTTAAAGTAGACTCAATGACAAACTTCTATCAAGAAGGAAGGCAGCATTTACTTTCTATAAGAAAAAGAAAACAAACAATGATACTATCAAGATCAAGAGTGGGGACTCGCCATGATATGCAACTTTAATTACAATCAAGCAGCGATCAGTTACAGAAAAGGAATTTAAACAAAACAACGGAATGCAGTACATAATTTGGTACAAGGATAACCTCTCTCCAGATAGATCTCGCTCATGCAATTGAAGAAGTAATGTGAAAGGTAAAGTAGAATGCCTAAAATCCCAAGGCTGAGATACCTACGTTCTGGGGAGTGCATAAAATGAATGACGCCATAAGCCCCAAGCCCAGAGAAGATTTTGTTACTTTACAGAGATCGATTGAGACAGAAAAATACTGACTCTGTCAGCTAGAGGTTAAATCCCAGAGAATATTTATAGTGGAAGAAAAATAACAATTCAGGCCTCATCAGGAAATTTGCATCTCTGTCAACGCCAAGACTTAGATCCTACAAGATAATGTATTTCCAGAATAGATCAAAAGGAGAACAACTCCGTGCCCACTGAGGAACATACCTTTGTCAATGCTAGGAGTAGATCTAACACGGAGAAGCCCTACCTCACGCTCAGAAAATGAAGGGGAAAATAATAAAAATAAAAGACTCCACAGAGAAAATCATACCTCTGTGCATTTGCTGAAAGTAGATCCAGCACCGAGAGATCATATCTCGCTGTCAAGATGTACCACACTCGGGAAAAAGAATGAAAATCAAACTCCACAGAGAAATCATACCTCTGTCCATTTGCTCTGTCCAATCGCTAGGAGTAGATCTAAAATAGAGAAATCGTATTTCTCCACTTAGGCATAACACGCTCAGTTCTGAAAGAAGAACCAGATGGTGAACATCCCAATCATGTCTCTCCTCCCTTGGCAACCCATGCCTAATCACCAAACTTCCCCCTTCAAACTACTCGATGCACTTATTTAAATATGATTTAACTTAATCATTTGATTTTCCTTTCACAAAAGTAACATATGTATATAAGTGTTACATGTTTTCTATATGTATATATATATATAGTTCATTTCCTTACATTAGTCGTGGAGGATCACTACGAGAAGTCTCACTACTAAAGTGGAGTCATTTAAAAAGAGAAATCATAACTTATATAAAAATGTTCCTTTAGTGTAACCTATATGATTTCTATAAATATATATTTGCATATATAATTATATTAAACAACCATATTATATATGTACAACCATGAATTACGCCTAAATACCCACTCGGTTTATGTAAAACCAAGGATAACTTCTAGTAATTAAATCGAATACACTAGTATTCTTAATCACTAAGCTAAACTTATTTTTAGTTAGGAACTTACCAAGTCCTCTAGTATTCTCCTCTCAGACTAGATCTAATACTTATCCTAAAAGAAATTAGGATAATATTTAAAAATCATAAGTAACCTATCACGCTATACAAAGGCATAGGTCATAAGAGTTCACTAACCATACAAGTATAGTTTTAGCAATTCACATAGTTTTGTCTAGTGAAAAAAATCGGTCGTGGGTGACGATCATAACCTTACCTCCCTTTAGTGAATTTGGTAGTAGTTATCAAAATGAATCACCGCCCTTAAACTCTTAAGTTTACAAATTATAAACTATTAATTAAACCTCATAAGTTACCGAGTTTAGTAGTGGGGCCTTGGCCTTGAGCTCCTGACTAGTAACCAAGTGTACAACAATATTTTCATTTTTAACATAATAGGTCATAAAGGAGGGATATCACAAAAATATTTTAACCAGATTTCTTTGTAAAGTTTTATTGAAAGAACATCCAAGGATCAACTCCCTGCAACCGACCTGATGGGGAGGAAGAGAGCTGGCTGAAAGACCTCCCTCTGCAACTCTGGGAACAATAGATAGAGGCTACGGGTCCCAATCTTTATCTGTAGAAGGATGGTATACTTGACAGCGTAGGTATGTTTCGTGTGTGGCAACCCCTGCTAGCCATCTATGCCCAGGCCTAGGAGCATTGTAGTAAAAGGTATTGGGCCAAGCCCAAGCGCTCAACACCGAGAGCTTTGCAGGTGACCGAAAGCTAAGACCAAAGGCGGCCCATGCACAACACTGCAGCCCCAGCCCCATTGTAATAAAATAATATTTGGCCCAGCCCATGCGCTCAGCACCAAGAGCATTCCCAGCTGGCAAGTCGACAAGAGGCTCACGCACAATCCAACACCCAAGAGCCAAGCTCACCATAGCCTTCTTTGGGCCAATCCCTATTGCTCATCACCGAGAGAAAATCGCGCGCCAACATAACCAAGCCCACTTACGACCCAAATCCAAGAGCAAATCGCACGACTAGCTGCCAAGCCCAAGGATGTCGACGCAGTCTACCCAATCGCCAAACCCTTTTGACAATATTGAATCTTATTTTCTTCACAATACTTTGGAGCTTCATCGAGAGGCCTATTAGCAAATTCTTGTTTCAGAGCTCCAATGAAACATTCACTCAAGCTTCGTTGGGATCAATTGTGTAAAAGGGTAAATCTTCAGCAAGTATGGGGAGCTTATTTAAAGTATTGAGGAGTGTCGACTTCGCTACCTTCGGCAGTCCAACAATGCCAAATAAAACCTCATTTCTTCCATAAATAGGGAATAGTTTTGATGCCATGTAAGGCAGTTTCCGCATTGTCCTTTGAGTGGTTTGCCATACCATTTTTTAATATGCGGATGTATAAAAAATAGACACCTGTGATGGTGTTTTTTTTTACCGCAACCACCAACCATCCTTATCTTGCATGCATGTTGACAATGCGGGATAGATAGAGAGTTGTTGATCTTCCTCTACGGCTCTTGCAAACCTTCAAACAATACAAACTTTACCACGTTGTCACAATTGCAATGTCCCAAATTTGCTGCATCAAATTTCTTAAAAACAACCATTTACGGTTGTCACCAACACTCGAACTCAAAAGTGGAATTTAGAAGATATTCATCTTATATAAATTGTATTGGACCAATTATACCGGCAACAAATAGCTTGTAGTAGTTTTCGGTTTCTTCTCTGAAAACCTTAAGTCGTGCTATTTTAAAAACTTTTCTACTCACGTCAAATAGCTGAGGATAGCTCCCACGCTTCTAAGTTTATCATCCCTCCCTCGCATTTCATTCCTTCCGTGTAGATGGAGTAATAGAATCAAGAAAAGATGGACGAGAACGATAACTGCTAAAAGTTCACTCATCTACTGAATATAATCCACGTTTTGGAATCGCAGATGTCTAAATCGTCATGACCATATATACCTTTCACCAAATTCTTTGCGTTTGAAGACACATTCTTCAAAAAAAAAATAGTAGCAGGTGCTGAGGATCTATCTTGATAACACATGAAGAGAAGAGTTAGTAGCTTATGACCATTGGTTCCACACTCATGAAACATGTCCGAATCACCTTCCTCCGCATCAAATCTCATACATGAAGAGAACTGGTTCCACCCTCATAAGGGTTTTTCTTTCAAACCTAAAATACTGGGTCTGGTCAAAATCAAAACCACCCCACATGTTCTCACCACGCCCTGGGATCCATATTGCAAATCTTTAACATTGCAGCAAATATCTCCTCATCCCAGTGATTCCATGTTATTTTTATGATTTTCTAAACATTGTTGGAATCAAAACCATGCTACAGAACCTCTTCTTGTCCAAATCAAACCACCCTTCAGAACGGGTTTTATCAAACACAAAATGTTGGTGAGAATCAAAACCTTGCCACCAATTCTCACAATATCGCCTCTCTTCCAATAAAATACACCCTTCAGAAGAGCTTTCTTCAAACCCAAAATGCTGCAAAAGATAGTTCAAAAACCAAAAATGATGGCCTGAGTCAAAACCATGCCACCGGTTCTTGCAATGCACTCTTCTCTTCCAATGAAAGCCATCCCTCAAAAGGGTTTTCTTAAAACCAAAATCGCTGCAAAGGATAGTTCAATAGAATATTTGTTTCGAACTAGGAAGAAACACCATGAGTTAATATGCAGGATTTCAAGGTTTTAACCCTCCCTCCCTTTCATTGCACTGAGATAAGCACAAGTTTATCCCATCGCGAAGGGCACAAAACTGAGCCGAAAATCAAGTAACAAAGGAATGGGAGGCTTTAAGCCTGGGCACTTGAGTGATGGAGGTTACGAGTGGTCTTCTCAGCTTGGCGCTTGGTCCTGTGGTGAGCCTTCAGTGTTCGGGCACTAATATACCTTTTGCTTCATTTTGCTTTGGCATTTTCATACAAATATAACTCTCCTCCACTTAGGTTAGCATAAAAATTAATGTCTTTTCTTCATAAAGCTCCCAACTCGAGCTAAACTCTTTTTATATGAAAAACAAAAACCTTTGCTCACCAGGTCAAAAATAGCTTTCGGCAAATTTCGTATATAATTATATAGTGTTAGTGTTATTTTATTTAAATTTAATTAAATTTCGTATATATCTATATAGTGTTATAACCTAGGTTTGGTTAAGAATTAAAATTTAATATTTAAAAATATAAAGTTACTCATAAAATTTAATTAAAGAATTCATCATAGATTTTAAAATTTTAAGGTTAATTATAGTGAGATTGAAGATTAAACATATAAATTAATAAGGTTAATGATTATGAGATTAATAAAGATTAAGCCCTAAACGTTTAGAATTACATAAATGTTAGGGTTGACGCGAAATAGAATGTTATACCAAATGTCCATTTGAAATTTGTAAATCGAGGTTGATGTTAAAAATATTTAATTGACCAATATCAATGGTCGTAGAGTTTAATTTGAACCCGTGGAATTTGCGTAGGAATCTTTAGTAGATTTAGTGTTGGATGGCCTCATCAAAACAAAGTAAGTGATAGTAAAGGACCTTCCTTGAATTCTTACCCAATACTTTCCGAGTTCAAGGATGTCTTTCCAAAGGAATTGCCAGGACTACCTCCAGAAAGAGAGTTTGATTTCATAATCGAACTAAAACCTGGTGCGGAGCCTATCTCAAAAACTCCTTATAGAATGACAACTCCAGAGCTCCGTGAGTTACAGATCCAGTTAAAAGAGTTGCTAGATTTGGGACTGATTAGACCTAGTATCTCGCCATGGGGAGCACCAGTGATCTTCGTTAAGAAGAAGGATGGATCTCTACAACTGTGCATAGATTACAGAGATTTGAGCAAAGCCACAGTGAAGAACAGGTATCACATACCAAGAATTGATGACCTCTTTGATCAAATGAAAGGTGCGTCAGTCTTCTCAGAGATTGATTTACGATTATGGTATCACCAGTTGAGGATCAAGGAAGGCGACATTCCTAGGACTTCCTTTCGAACTCAATTTGGGCATTACGAGTTTGTAGTGGTACCATTTGGTTTGACCAATGCTCCAGCTGTATTCATGAGCCTCATGAATGGTGTCTTCCGAAAATACTTGGACCTCTTTGTTCAGGTCTTCTTAGATGATATTCTTATCTATTCTAAGAATGAGAAGGAGCATGAGGAACACTTGCGATTAGTCTTGACATGCTTAAGGGAACATAAACTTTATGGTAAATTATCAAAGTGTTCTTTCTTCCAAAAAGAGATTCACTACTTGGGGCACATAATCTCAGGTGAAGGGATCTCCGTAGACCCGGAAAAGGTAAAGGTCATTGAAGATTGGCCAATTCCAAGGAATGCTCATGAGGTGCGCAGCTTCATGGGGTTAGCAGGCTATTACCGGAGGTTTGTGGAAGGATTTTCTAGAATTGCAAAACCTATTACCACCTTGCAACGCAAGGGGATCCGGTATGAATGTACTGGTGAATGCGATGCCGCTTTTACAGAGTTAAAGAGATTGTTGACAAGTGCACCGATCTTGCGGGTACTAGACATGGATAAAGATTTCATGGTATGCACCTACGCCTCGAAGGAAGGACTAGGAGCGGTGTTCATGCAGGAAGGTGGGGTAATAGCTTATGCATCTCGAAAGTTGAAACCTCATGAGGAGCAGTATGCCATGCATGATCTGGAATTGGCAGCAGTAATGTTGGCACTAAAATTATGGAGGCACTATCTAGTTGGTAGAAGCTTCACCCTTAAAACAGACCATTAGATCTTGCAGTACATATTTACCCAAAGGGATTTGAATGCTAGGCAAAGGTGATGGAGTGAGTTCATGAGTGAGTATGACTTTGGTATCTCTTACATCAAGGGAAAGGAGAATGTGGTGGCAGACGCTCTAAGCCAAAGACCGAGGCTTTTCTCCTTAATTCCCTTGAAGGTGGACTTGAGGGAAAGAGTACTAGGACAACTATTGGGCGATAGTTGGTATCTAAAAGTAACCTCAGCTATTCAGAATGGAAAGGAACAGGAATTGAAGTATGATGGGTACCACCTTGAGGGAGATGGATTGTTGCGGTATCAGGGAAGGATGTATGTTCCTAAGGAAGGTGATATCAGGGAAACAATCCTTAGAGAGGACCATAGATCACATTACTGTGCGCACCTAGGGGTGAAGAATATGTATACTGACATGAAGAAACTCTTCTTCTGGCCAGGTATGAAGATGGATGTAGTGGATTTTGCTTCGAAGTGCCTTGAGTGTCAACAAGTTAAGGCAGATCATCGTCACCCGGCCGGTCTCTTACAACCGCATGATATTCCTATGACTAAATGGGAAGTCATTCCCATGGACTTCGTTGTAGGATTACCACTCACATCTATGAGACATAATGCTATTTTGGTGGTAGTCGACAAACTGACCAAAAGCGCTCACTTCATTCTAGTCAGAGACACCTATGATGTGACAGATGTGGCAAGGGTATTGATAAATGAGATTGTACGTCTTCATGGAGTTCCTAAAAAGATAATCTCTGACAGAGACCCTAAGTTCACCTCTAGATTTTGGACAAGCATGCAGTCAGCATTAGGGACACAGTTGAACTTAAGCTCAGCTTATCACCCCGAGACAGATGGACAGACAGAGAGGGTGAATCAAGTGATGGAGGACATGCTTAGGATGTATGTTATGGATCAACACACATAGTGGGAGAAATATCTTCCTTTAGTGGAGTTTGCATACAACAATAGTCATCACAGCTCCATTGGTATGCCGCCATATCAAGCATTGTATGGGAGGCCTTGCAGGACACCACTCAGTTGGGACAGGTTAGAGGATCGAGTTTTAATTGGGCCTGAATTGATTCAGGAAATGGAGGAACAAGTGTTATAGATTAGGCAACGGTTGAAGGAAGCGCATGATAGGAAAAAGAGTTACGCTGATGCACACAGATCAGATAGAAGTTATGGAGTAGGGGATCGTGTATTTATTCACATCAGACCAAATAAAAGTACCATTCGGTTTGGGAAGGGTACCAAGTTGTCACCTTGCTTTATAGGTCCATTTGAGATTCTTGAGAAAATCGGACCAGTTGCTTATTGTCTTGCGCTGCCACCCCACTTGCATAAAACTCATAATGTATTTCATGTTTCTGTATTACGACATTACATAGCTGATGAGACTCACGAAATTCATTGGAAGGAATTACAGGTCTCGGACGAGGGAACCTTCAAGGTCGAACCATTACGTATACTTGATCATAGGGTTCAATAGCTCCATAGTCGCCATGTGGACCAAGTTAAGGTCCAATGGGACAAGTATAGCCCAAGGTCTGCTACCTGGGAGGATGCAGAGACCATGCGTCGAGATTTTCCCTCACTATTTTGACCATAACTTCGGGACGAAGTTTCCCGGAGGGTGGGTGTATGTAATGCCCATATTTTGATTAGGCATATTTATCAGTTAGACACACCATACTTTATTTTCTTATATATTCTATTAAACTCAGCTCGACTGAGTAAACTATATTACAATATGATGGACCTCATTATATGATGTTACTTTGTTTTATTATTTCACTATGATTAAGATGTTACTATGTTATGTGATTACGATGTCATGATTATCATATGATTTCTTTATTTTACGATTACAGTATATGTTAAATGTTTTCATTAATAAGATGTGAAATATATGATTCGGTATGTGGATACCATCTTCTTGTATGAATTATTGAAGTGTTATATGTCATACGCATCTATGATGAACTAAAAAGGTTACATGAAATAAAATGATTTTGATAACATGGACCAATTGGTGATCAATGGGAAATGCTTTCTATAAATTGTATTTTGCGAAATAGTAACCTACAGGACACAAGGGCTATGAGATAGCCAGTTACTTGATCTGATATGGGACACACAAAAAAAACTTGTTCATACAGTAAACCTTAGCAGCCAAGAATGATGATACGATAGCACAAACTGATAATCTCGATACCTGCAAAGTATGAGTCTATAAGGGCATAGGCCCAGTATGTTGAGAGGGATGGATGTGTTTCCCACCCTATATTTCCATGAGACCCGAGGTCATGGGAGGGCCATGTTGAGACACGCTCCCCATGTTGTTGTGATGACGATGGTCGGATGCCTGCTAGGGGAGGATAGGTCCGTTGTTCAGCCGACGCTATCGCTCTAAAGTTCTATGTGGTCAAGTTGGTGAGTCCGACATCCACTTTTGTACTAGCAGAGGAAGGATAGGGAGGATGCAGGACGTAGGTTATGATGGGAGGATGTGTTAGTTAGTACTGTTGAGGGTTGAGTATTCCTTGATTCTGAGTTAGTGGTAGTAGGTCGCCTTCCTTGTACATGATTGATTAAACTAATGTAAAGATAAAGATAATGATGTGAAATCGTAAAGAATTAACTGTTAAATAACTGAGGATGTTAAAGTAATTGTACTATATATATGATGCTTGTTCTTCTACATGAGGGTAAATAACACTATTAGTTAGCAGGCATGCATAGGCGGGATGGGGTTTGTCTATAGTACATTTATGATCTGTGCATACGCTGGCCACGCATGCACACCTTGCACATGTACACTAGTATCGATATACAAACACTTAACATATTGAATAAATGTATAAGTTGTCATAAGTAATTATGTTAATCATGCATTGATCGAAATCAGATAATGAATATAAAGTTATTTAAGGTGTGTAAAACAAATCAATTAAGCTATGTATTACTTGTTGGTAAACATCGTGATAAACAATTGAGACAAGTGTCGCCAGTTCACATTTTCATCTGAGAATTGTTGTAAATAAGGTAATGGTACTGTCTAATTAATTAGTAAGATTGTTTAAGCCCTTAAGGGTGCTTTGTTTACAAGAACGACGATACTATGTAGATGTTAGGGTACTCATGTGATAAACAAATAATTTAAAAGACATTTTTATTAAATTCACCATTTATTATTACTTTGTGGTGATTTAATTAATATTATTACTTAATTAATGTTATTTTAATAATATTACTATCCATGTCATAACAATTGCAATATAGGTAAAATTTAAATATTGATTAATAAATGATTAGAGTGTGATTATTTCCATTTCTATGTTAGACATAATAGGATAACAATTTTGGAATGGATGTGATGTGATGGAAAAAGGTTTATTACTATTTAATTATTCAATATGAATCTTAGAATTTAAATCTCAAGATAAGTTATCTTGACGGATGTGGTAGACCATTAAGACACACCATGTCCAAGTTGAAAAGGGTGAACTATTTATATAATATTTTATTAATTACATTAATAACATTAAATACAAAGGTGCTGAATATACTTGTAACTAATAAACCTTGTCTCGAATGGATCACCTTTGGGTAATGATTCCCACCGTAATAAATACTTACGACCATCAAACAAAATCAAATAAATTTACCATGAGTGTAATTGATTATTCAGTACATTGAGTGTGAAATACATTTTTATAATGTAATGTGTATGAATGAACTAAGGGAAAGGAGTAAATGTTTGAGCGGCTCGAGAGGGGGAGTTTGGGGCGGTGGAGTAAGCCCAAGGTCTTCTCGAGGAAGGAAATGTATATAGAGGGGGAGAAAGTTGAAGGTAAGGTGGGAAATAGCTTTAAGTGTAGAGAAAGGTTTGGAGAACCTAAGGAAATATTGCTCCCGGGATTATCAGTTTGTGAGCTCGGGGGCTTGGAAATCCTTTGATTTCCAAGGGCCAGCAAGATAATAGCTGGTCGGTAGGGTGGACACATCGTCTTGGCTGACTAAGAGAATATAAACATAACCTGCTACAACCTACGGTCTACTAGCATCAGCATTAGGTAATTTCCTTGTTATTTATTTTATTGGTTATTATGCGAAAACGTACTCTGAACATACATATACCTTGCTATTTACTAATTTATTACTGTGAAACATATCCTTATGCTGAAAACAAATTTTTGAAAGAAAATATTGATATGTTAGTTTATTATTTTTTTTTATTGGAATGTATAATTTTTTTTTAAAAGACAAAACAATAAACTAAATTTCATTTAACAGAAATAGAGATTTGGTTGGAAATTTACTCCCATATACCTGATTAAGTTTGATACATAGAATATTTACTCAGAAATTTTACTTAGTGCTATGTTGTAAAAACTAGAGCACTACATTTCTCATATAAAAAAAATAAACAAGGCCCCTCAACCATATGATTTCATATCAAAATCATATCAAGCTATATGTATATGTTGCCCAAAAAAAATCATATATATATATATATTTCTCAAATTTATATTAACATAAGCATATAATATATGCCTTTCAACCTATAAAGGAAATTAAAAAGCAACAACACATTAAACTTAACTTTTTTTAATTTAAAAAAAGTACATCTATGCCTATATATATGTATTCCCACATAAAAAACATAATTCAAAGTTATATCTATGTTTTTGCATAGTGGATAAAAGTATAATTATACATATAAATAATTTATATGTATTTAATATGTGTATAGAGTTTGTCTCTCATGATGTACATTCATGTATAAATTTATTTACCTACATAAATTTACTTAATACATGTGTAAAATGGAGTCCTATAAAACTCAAAGCCATGAAATATGATAGCTTTGTCTTTGTGAAAGCATGAACGAATAAAAAGTGTGCATTTCCCTTCACTTATGTAAAAGCATAAGCACACAAATATAATTACATGTAACTAAATATATGCACTATCTATATAGTTTCATATGCTCATATAACAGACATGTAAAATGCATGTACCTATGCATTCATAATTAATAGTTATAATGCTTTAATTAAAAGCCAAAACACAAAAATGATAACCACTTAGGTAATTTCACTTAAAAATACATCATAATTAAATTGCTTTAACTTAAGTTTTGAAAACTAAACCAATCCAAAAAATTACGACGACATTTACGACTTAATTACTCTCCCCCTTGTGGCTCACCATGCCCTTTTTCACTCTTGGTTGTATTGCAGGATAATAGTTTAGTCTCTAATTAGTGTCATTATGCATATAGATAAAAAAAAATAATAATTGAAAGCTTTTACCCAAGATGGAGACATGACAAAACTTTCCCTCTTGGAATAACACCGTCCTCGGTGTTGTGTCACTCTTTGCACTATTTCCCTTGTGCATCTTTCTTTCCTGCATTTCTATCGCATGCAACCCAATTCTCCTGCCAATATATATTAACAACATAATATTTTGGTAATAAAAACATCATAAAAACATGGTTTTCATACCTCCAATGCTTATTCCCTGCATCGATATGCTCCCTTTCTTGGGAAATTGCACTTACTTTGCAAAGTTGGTACTAGTTCCACCTAGTTCACATGTTAGTCTCATAACATAAAACATAAAATTGCGGAGCCACATGCTCCCATGCATAATCATTTACTGTTTTACTGTGCATGTTTATTTAAATTGCACGGTCTTGCTGACATTCTTGCATGTTAGTTTACAATATACACATATTAATTCTTGCAATGTGATATTAAAGTTGCTCAAATTCGGCCCGAAACTGTATTCGCCAAAACACAAAGATAATTAGCACCCCTAAGTGCTTCCATTTTATCATGCAACTACAACAAGTGCCACACCAAGTGACCATATCACATCCAATGTGTCAGAAAACAATATACATGCATAATGCTATCTGTATACCAAGTACAATGTTAAATCAAAACATTACATGTACTTCAACAATCATAGAGACTTGCATACAAACTTGGCAGGAAAATTTGACAGTCTTACTCTGCAACCCATTACGTAGCTTCCCCTCATTGAATCTTCTTGTGGGCTCAATTCTAAGACCACAAGAAAAAAGTTAAGTCTCCTCAGAGAACCTCTTGTGTGCTCCATTCTAACAACACAAGGAAAAATTTGTGAGCCCTTCCTCTGCTCAATTCGATGGATATAAAGATTTCCTAGGTCTTTTGGTTCAGTATAACATTCAAAAAGCCACCTGCTCTCTTCCAATTCCATGGGGAACATGAACACATTCTTAAGGAAGTTGCACCCTGCAAAGTCTAGTAAATGAGTGCAAGATGCAACCCCTGCTCGAGTCCAGGAAAATATTCTTTTCCCCTCAAACCTTCTCGTTTGAGTCCGGGAAATATATTTCTTAGTAATAGTCATTTATAAATTTTTGTATGCCACATGCAACATAATAACAACAACATACTTATCATAATCTATGCATTTTGATGTTTACACATCATCATTCATAAGTCTCATGTGCATGCAACAATGTCTCATAACATTGCATTAACGAACCCCTTGGTTCTCATTGTGGCTCTCATGCCACTATCATGGCTAACTGGCTTGACATCACAAGCTCCAAGTTAGGCCTACTACACATAACCATATATGAAATGTAATAACCATATAGAGGTAGTCACTTACAGTGACTTTTGGTAAAGCTCTTTTGATCTAGCGATTCTCTCGCCATTGATCTGCTTTGGATTTTAACTCCCAAGCCCTTTCTTTGTGCGATCAATTCCTCGCACACAACAACCAATTTTGCATATTAGTTAACACCTCATGGACATAAATAGTCAATCACAAAAACATAATCATAATTACATTTTTCATGATTCATATTTCATTGCAACCCAAAATCTATGTTGCAGCATCAAATATAAATGAGCCTATAGGTCCTAGAGTAGGAACCATTGCTCTGATACCACTTGTAACATCCCAAAATCCAGGTCACTTTTAAAAGGTAATGGGGATAATCTTTTATTTTTTTTAACTCAACATACTATCAACATATGTAAAATCATCAATTCACCTACCAAGGTGAATAACATTTAGACAATCAGATACATAGCTTTACTGCAATATCGAGAAGTCTTTCCAAGCATAAATGCATGCAAACCAAGTTTCTCTTTATAACATTATAAAGAAGATGCTAAGTAGAAAACCACTTTCAACCTCGTGTACAAGCTTGGGTAAGAAATACCACACGATATCAAACTTCGTGCAACATAGAAGAACCCTCCTTCTGTAAGATAAGCTAGCTTCATAACCCGGTGTTATTTTTAACACAACACCCTCAGTTAGAGTCAGTTAACATCCGAAGCCTGCCTATGTACCATAAGTCTCATGTAATTATAAACGAAGATATGCACCTATCTTTCCATTTAATGACATGCAATACTTTAAACAAATAATAAGAGATACATCATGGTGCGGCTACGTGTAGAGTAATAACTCAATTCGATACTCAAGCATACTTGGTAAATTATAACATTAAATGTAACAGTGTCAAACATACATCCATTTGTTAGATTCCATTTCATGCAAAGGTACTCCTTCAAGAAGCTTCAAACTTAATCAACCTTTAGAAAGTTTTTCAACACTTAATTAATGCATAATGAAAAACCTTTTCACACACTTGAATAAGCACACCAACATAATATTCCACCTCATGGTGTCATAGTTTCATTAACAAGAAATTCAACTAACCATTAGATGTAAATGTGCTAATAATCTCACCATAAGTCAATCACGAGATAGTTAATAAATGTAATGTATGATCTATGTTCTCACATCAATGACGTAGAATGGTAAATCTATAAGCATGTGTATGACACTAAACTTCCCTAGGGTTAGCATCATATTGAAAACTCTTTCCAATCCAAGGTAGCCTCTTTCTTGTGGCCATCCAACAATCAATTATACATGAGAAAGTAGACATAATCTTTACTTACATTCATCGAATACAAATAAGGGCACAACAAGACAAGCCAATAGATAAATATCAAAGCGTATGATAATTTTACAAACATTTCTTACAACCTTGGCAAAGCTAAGGAGTGGCCATTATTGTTGTCGTCTTATTCCTGTATTTGCATTTATACTCACAACATACATTAGTACAATAAACATACTACAACAACTATAAATGTCATTTCATTTATCAAGATACATCAAAATAAATCACAAAACATAATCATGTAATAGAGGAAATAATGTGCACAATGCAACGCTCCACCCAACGAGCTGGGCATGGTGATCCACAAATAAGATAGAGAGTCTCTAATTCTTGTCGTCCTAGAACCAATCTCACACCGCTCTAGAAGTTAATGCAGTACTCCTGCAAGCCCAAGGTAGTACTCCTACCTAGACACTTCTCGTGTCTTAACCTCATGCATAGCTGGTGGTGTTGTTCTCTGCGGGCCCAAGTCGGTACTCCCAACTTGGCCTTCTATGCCCTACGACATAAGCATGTGTTACCTGACATCTGTTCACAATATGCCTATCATAAGTAACATAACAAGTGCATTCGACAAGCCACCCAATCCTTCGACTTACACTCAAGCATTCAGCATGCAAACAAAAATAGATATCCTGACAATACACGCATCATAACATGCATATGAAACATAAGAAATGTGTTTGACATGCACATAGTGCATGCGACACGCAACCACAAAATATACTGCATCATAAATGTGTGTATGTACATAACAGATGTCGTCGACATGCTATAATGCATTCGGCAAGCCATCAAAACACAAATCAATGCTACCATCATGAATATGTATATCAAACACAAGCGGTGCATTCAACATACAAGAGTGCATTTGACCTGCAACCACTGGGTATTATGCAATACCAACATTATAAAATGTAAATGATCATAAGAGGTGTATCGGACATGTAAGAGTGCATTCGACATGCGACCCAAAGACATAATGTAACACAACATAATATATACACGTGTAAGTAACGTTTCTGATTTCCTTCAACATGCCACCTACACACTCGATGAGCAATCTATCGACATATGTAATATGTAATTAATATTAACATGTAAAGAAGCCTCGTCCAATGCATTTGACATGCAACCTATGCATTCGACATGCAAACTAATGGGCATCAAGAATGACAAGCATCATACATCATGTATTTATGCAATGCCTACAACATTCATCTTAAATCAGAAAAACATTGCACCATTCATATAGAGTTTTACAAACACATACAACATTCGCTTAAGAGCATCAAGGGCATACAACACTCCATTAAAATTTTTGAACACAAATGGGATTCATTTAAATATATGAATGTATACCACATTCATTTACAATGCACGTATGCAAACAAAAACAATTTAGATGTATGAGTTAATCATTTGATACACTACAAAATCAATATATGAAATTTTCCCATTTTATATGTTGTGGATACAATATAATCACTGTATAAACATACACATAGATATAATCATCCCATAAAAGGCATAACAAATATTTATGCAATATAAATATAAATATAAATATAAATATAAATATATATAAGTGTTACCACTGTATATATATATATATAAGTGTTACCACTGCTTAAATAAAATCATTACGCATGCATGTGAGGCTTAACCTTTTTACATCCTATATGCATAGGTATGTAAACACAATTAAACATGCAGGAACCAAACCTTTCACAATATGTAAACACCTAAAATCATTGGATAAAAGTAAGATCATTTTATACGATGGACATAAGACATAAAAGTTTCCCTTCTTATTTTGGTGAAAAGTATATATATATATATAGCCCAACCAATCCTTTACTATATATATCACATGTGACAATCATATCACTATATATCTATGGTGACCATTATAATATATATGTCTATGTTAACCCTACGAAATACGATGGCTAACATGAATTACATGCCACACAGCCGCGACATATGAGGTACACAACACCAATCCAGGTAATAAATGTATTTAATATATATACCACAAGCAATTAGGTTCCACGCAATAAGTATGTAATACATAATAAAGAGGGCAAGGTATATGCCAAGCCGAGGACGGAGCATCGTAAAAAGTGAAGTAGGGCATCCACGAAGATACGACACAGAGCACCCACACTCAAATCCAAACTCCAGCAATTAAATTAAGAAGTGGAACAGGTGAGATCTTCCAATCCTCACGCAGCATCCCAACAATAGTTGCATTGTTATGTAAACATTTTATGCAGGGCCTAAACGATTGGGAGTCAAAACTGGAACATACATAGACCTGGGCATTTTTGCTTTCAAGGAACAAATGCCGAGAGGTAAGCCAATATAACCGGGCGTTTTTCTTTGCTTGGCTCTCAGTGATGACAGCCACGATAAAAAATAAGGAATGAGGTGCAGGGCATATCCCATAACACGCTGCCAGCAAAGGAAACTGGACGAACCCACAAAAATACAACATTGAGAAAGAAAAAACAAGGTTAAAAATAATCAGAGGTGTTATGACATTGTGCAAACCTTAGGGTTTACACCCATCACCGGCAAGAGACAAATGGTGCCAAAACAAGATTGAAACACCGAGCATGAGATTGTCTTTTTCCAGCTGTATACAAGCTAAACGTTTTTTTTTAACGCTTCCCAGCAACATTCAGAGAAATGAAATTGATTTTCCACACCACATACAAGCTAACACGCTTTCAAATGGAGACAGGGTAGGATATAGATGCGTTTCCCTTCCATGGGAAAACGCAGGGAATCCACCAAATAAAAGGGTAGAGGCAACATAGAAACAAAAAAAATGCAGCACCTCCAGCTCTTCCAGCCTTCATCGGCCTCCCCGAAGGGCTCCCCGAGCTCTTCCCCGAAACCATGCACGTGTGTGTAGTGTACCCTTCCTCTCGGGACCGAGCTAGGTTAAGCAGCCCCCAAAACTGAAAATTATGTAAAAAAATATGAAAATAAAAAAACTATATAAATCCAACGTATTCCATATATTTTTCTTTTTCTTTTCTCATATAAAAAAAAAAAAACAAACCACTTCAACCATATGATTTCATATCAAAATCATATCAAGCTATATCTATATGTTGCCCAAAAAAATCATATATATATATATATATATATATATATATAATGCTTCTCAAATTTATATTAACATAAGCATATAATATATGCCTTTCAACCTATAAAGGAAATTAAAAAGCAACAACACATTAAACTTAACTTTTTTATAATTAAAAAAAGTACATATATGCCTATATATATGTAGGCCCACATAAACAACATAATTCTAAATTATATGTATGTTTTTGCATAGTGGATAAAAGTATAATTATACATATAAATAATTTATATGTATTTAATATGTATATAGAGTTTGTCTCTCATAATATACATTCATCTATAAATTTATGTATCTACATAAATTTACTTAATACATGTGTAAAATGGAGTCCTATAAAACCCAAAGCCATGAAATATGATAGTTGTGTCTTTGTGAAAGCATGAACACATAAAAAGTGTGCATTGCCCTTCACTTATCTAAAACCATAAGCACACAAATATAATTACATGAAAGTAAATATTTGCACTATCTATATATTTTCATATGCTCATATGATACACATGTGAAATGCATGTACCTATGCATTCATAATTAGTAGCTATAATGCTTTAATTAAAAGACAACACACAAAAATGATAACCACTTAGGTAATTTCACTTAAAAATACATCATAATTAAATTGCTTTAACTCGAGTTTTGAAAACTAAACCAAACAACACCTATTTCATTAAATCTAGAAAAATTCTATTACAAGGACTTCTATGACATTGAATTTTTTTGTAAACATTTTATTTATTTCATTTAATTTGTAAAAATTATGCATTAAAGAAATATTCCATTAAAATTGGAAAAACTAATCCTAGAAAAAATGTTTTTATTGATCACAAATTTTATTTACTCCAAGTGTTTTTAATATACAATCATAAAAAATGAAATGTTGTATCATTTATAACTAGTTCGGTATGCCATAAATTAGGAGGAGTATATGAAAATCTGTAATTTGTTGAATCGTGAGAAAAAATATTCATGAAGATATAAAATGTAGGATTAATGAAGTTAAGTTGCACACATAATTGCATGTTTTATTACAAGAAGATCTCTATCTATATTTGAAGTGAACAAAGTATCATATTAAATATTTTTATTGTTAAATAACATATTATAATATAGCATGATTGGAAGGAAATCACAATATTAAATTAAAATAAAATAAATTATAAGAAATGTATTGATGTTGAACCAAATAATAACTATAAATTCGTCAAAATTGGGATAGTTGTTAGGTACAACATTATACATACACAATGAAAGTGTGAAGAAATCAAATTAAGAAATCATGGCCGAGAATTACTTTCACCAAAAGGCAAAGAAAGTGATAAGATTTTTAAATGTCGAAGAAATAGATGTTGAAACATATTTTTCAAATCTTTTAGTTGAACTTGATATATGACCCCATGCTCTTTTGAATTTATTTATGGCACATATCGAATGAGTCTAAATAGTCCACTTAGTACTCATTATCAATTAATTATATGGTTTTACATTGTATTTTATTCCAAAAATTACATACCACATTTATACATTCATTTAATGCATATAAGAAGATAAAAGATAGAACATATCTCGTGCTTTGCTGGCCTGTAAGAGATTATTTCAGTTAATCATAATTGAGTTAGTAATACAAACTTACAAAAAAATGAATTGAGAAATCAAATTTCTTATAGTTCAATGTCACTCACTTATGACCAATCACGTACTACCCTTAATACCACTTAGCACTCATTAGCAATAAAAATTACATACTGCATTGATAAACTCCTCTTATTAATGAATATACGCAAATAAAAGTCAATAATTTATTTCATGCCTTGTTGGCTTATATGAGATTATTGCAATTATAAACTATTAACTTAAGAATACACATTTACAAAACTTTGTGCGTGCCTTGTTGGCTTTTATGAGATGATTTTAATTATAAATATTTGATTTAAGAACGCAAATTAAAAAAATATTTTGAATGGGGAAATCAAGTGGTGTATGATGCAAAAAAATGTCAAACTAAAGGCAATCATAAATAATATTAATAATTGTATTTAAATATTATTGTTAATTCTCATCTATCTATAAAAGTTTTAAAAACATACAAATTAATTCATCAAAAAATGTGTCCAACTTGTATTGAAATATTGCAATGTACGCGTTAACAAATTTCTAAAAATTAATATCTTCACCTACTATAAAGAACTCAATGTTCTATTGAACATTCGAATGTAGTTGCGTTTCTCTTTGATACGATGAAGTGTTTTAAAAAGGGGGAATAGAATTTGGACAAGCCAAGTATCAGGTTCATGTCCTATATAATCGTTTGTTAAGATACAATTTGACCGGTATCTGGGGAATTGAGAAGTAAGCTTTGATGTATCTATTAGCAATATATTTGATTTTTCGTACATATTTCCATATTTGGACCACACATTACTTAACATTTTCTCATAAAATTGTATCACACTACATTATTTGAATTTTGTTTCCAAGTGACAATGAGACCTGTCCCATATGAATTCAAAGTCACTTGTATCAGTATTTGATTTTTCAACTACTTGTGGAATGTTTTTACATTGTATTTTATTCCAAAAAATACATATCACATTTATACATTCATTTAATGCATACAAGAAGATAAAATATAGAGCGTATCTCATGCTTTGTTGGCTATTATGAGATTATTTCAATTAATCGTAATTGAGTTAATAATATAAACTTACAAAAAAATGAATTGAGAAATCAAATTTCTTATAGTTCAATGTCACTCACTTATGACCAATCTCGTACTACCCTTAATACCACTTAGCACTCATTAGCAATAAAAATTACATACTGCATTGATAAACTCCTCTTATTAATGAATATACGCAAATAAAAGTCAATAATTTATTTCATGCCTTGTTGGCTTATATGAGATTATTGCAATTATAAACTATTAACTTAAGAATACACATTTACAAAACTTTGTGCGTGCCTTGTTGGCTTTTATGAGATGATTTAAATTACAAATAGTTGATTTAAGAGCACAAATTTAGAAAATATTTTGAATGGGGAAATCAAGTGTTGTATGATGCAAAAACTTGTCAATCTAAAAGCAATCATAAATAATACTAATAATTGTATTTATATATCATTGTCAATTATCATCTATCTATAAAAGTTATAAAATCATACAAATTAATTCACCAAAAAATGTGTCCAACTTGTATTGAAATATTGCAATGTAATCGTCAACAGCTTTCCATAAAATAATATCTTCACTTAATACAAAGAACTCATTTGTGTTTTAAAACAATTGCAACTTCAATTATATGGGGTTTTATTTCAAAAATTACATATTGCATTGATAAACTCCTCATATTAATGAATATAGGCTAATAACAGTCAATAATTTATTTCATGTCTTGTTGGCTTATATGAGATTATTGCAATTATAAACTATTAACTTAAGAATACACATTTACAATAAGTTATAGATTGGGAAATCAAATGCCTATACCTTTCAAAATCATTCATCTATGACTCATCATGCTTTAATCTAAATTCTAGTACACTTAGCACTCATTATCATTGAAGTAATATTTTTTGTAAGAAATGTGCTTTTATATAGATGGAGGTTTAATTCAAAATTTATGTGTCACTTGTATTAATGCATATAGATAAATAAAACTAAAGAGAACTTCATTCCTTGTTGGCTTTTGTGAGATGATTTAAATTACAAATAATTGATTTAAGAGTATGTAATTTAAAAAATATTTTGAATAGAGAAATCAAGTGTTGTAATGCACTTGTATTAATACATATAGATAAATAAAACTAAATAGAGTTTCTTGCATGCCTTGTTGGCTTTTATTAGATGATTTAAATTACAAATAGTTGATTTAAGAGCACAAATTTAGAAAATATTTTGAATGGGGAAATCAAGTGTTGTATGATGCAAAAACTTGTCAATCTAAAAGCAATCATAAATAATACTAATAATTGTATTTATATATCATTGTCAATTATCATCTATCTATAAAAGTTATAAAATCATACAAATTAATTCACTAAAAAATGTGTCCAACTTGTATTGAAATATTGCAATGTAATCGTCAACAAATTTCCATAAAATAATATCTTCACTTAATACAAAGAACTCAATGTTCTATTGAACATTCGAATGTAGTTGTGTTTCTGTTTGATGCGATGAAGTGTCTTTAAAAAGGGGAATAGAACTTGCACAAGCCAAGTATCGTGTTCATGTCCTATATAAGCCTTTATTAAGATACAGTTTGACCGATATCCGAGGAATTGAGAAGTAGGCTTTGATGTATCTATTGGCAATACATTTGATTCTGTGTACTTATTTCCATATTGGGACCACACGTCGCTTAGCCTTTTCTCATAAAACTGTATCATACTACATGATTTGAATTTTGTTTGCAAGTGACAATGGGACCTATCCCATATGAATTCAAAGTCACTTGTATCAATATTTGATTTTTCAAGTACTTGTCGAATGTACTTGTTAGTAACATTTGATGTCCATATCGCAACATCATAATGTTTTAGGCAGTATTTTAATACTTCTAATTGAAAAGGCCTACAAAAGTAGGATCTATCACCAAGCTCCCAATTTGGTTTTCTTTGAATTTGACAACTCGTATCATCTTTGGAATACGACGAGAAGAATACTCCTTCCATTTAAAAGATCAACAAGATCTTCCGACTGATATTAACTCCCATCTGCATTGCTACCACATATATAACATTAACATATTTTCACTTCAAAACTTCATTGCTTAATGGCATCAAAACATATCCAATTTATTTCCACTCCCAAACAAACAACTTAATGAAAAAAATAAAAGTAATTTCCGTGGAATCGTTTTTTTATACAAACACATTCAACTACTACTCAAAACACTAATTTTTAAGAATTGTAATGAGATAAACTACAATTTAAAAATATAATTACAATAGTCGAATTCATTTGAACTAATTATATGTTAATATCTACATACTACCTAAATTTACAGTTTTTAAGTTTAAATCAAGCAAACTATTTATATGTTCATTTTTACATACAACCTCATACGATATTTTAATTTTCAAGAAATTATAAGAAAAATTCATATAAGCACATTGCAATGAAATTCAAATCACAATTTAAAAATATAGTTACAATGGTCCAATTCAAACCAATCATATGTTAATTTATACACACCGCCTAGATTTACAATTTTTTAAATTTCAATTAAACAAGCTAATTATAGGTAATTTTTGCATACAACCTGATATGATTTTCCATTTTTTTAATTTCTAAGAAATAAGAAAATTTCATATGATAACATTGAACTAACATTCAAATCACTGATTTGTAAGAGTTATAATGATCAATTAAGATGCAATTGATAAATATACTGCAATTGCTCAAACATAGTAATTGTACGTTAATTTATACATACAACCTAATACAATTATTTAATTAATATGGAATACTACATTTTTACGCAAACACATAAGACTATTATTCAAAACACTAAGTTTTTATAACTCAATATCTCAATATAAATAAACAAAATAATAATATGTTAATTTATAATAATGACACAACAACAATCCTTATATGAGTATTATGAAATAATATTGACATTAAATTGATAATAAAATAAAACACAATAATAACACATCACATGTAGAATTAAGTCATCAAATGTACAATGACCAAGAACCAAGAATTTATATTATAAACTTCAAGATTTTGTTTATAGAGGAAATGAATAACAGTCATCTTAATGTACTATTAAAAGTCATTGAAGATTCTTCAAAATATCTCGAACATCGGGTGCCTTGTAGAATTTATTCAATAAGCTCCACAGATCAGCGATCAACCATTTATCCTCATTCTTTCCATCAAACGAAGGGACAATAATCACATTTTCTTTGGGATTTTCTTTCTTTGTCTCCATTGAACAATCCACTAGAATAGTGTTAGTAGCATCATATTGAGAATACATTCTCCACACTTTTTTCAGATGTTTTTTGTATATAACTTGTGTTGAATTATCAATGTCATTATTTCCTTTTTGTTGTTTGCAATCTGAAGCAGTCCATGTAAACAAAAATTTTGTGATATCCCTCTTTTATGACCTATTATTTTAAATGAAATTGTATGTTTTCATTATTTATCCTATTGATTGATCATGGTGCAGTATGCTCTATGTATTAATTATCGGAGGGGAAATAGTATAATAAACGAGGTCTGTTTAGCTTTTTGTTTGCATACACTATCTCACTCTAAAGGAATAAATATATATATATATATATATATAAAGGAATATTAATGTATATATTTGTGAATATTTTGGGTGGATCTCCTAGAGAGATCTAGGGGAATTGTTTTATTGTTAAGCACCCCAAACCTTGTCAACCGCCATTTGGTCGCACTAAAAGAGTTGTCAAAGCCTGCAGTCGCCACGAGTCACTATGAAGCTTTGGTCAAACTCCTTAAATGGAGCGAAGCTCGAGTGGAAAGGGGAGTCTTTTAAGAGTTCGATCCCCAGATCTATGGGGGAGAGATTTTCTTTTACTTCCGTTAAGGATTTCGTGAATACTAGGTGTCATAGCCGATTGGAGAAAGGAAGATATGCCATGCGAATTTAATGGTAGAGTTTTTCTGTATATAGATATGATTCTTGATGGAATTTGGGGGGGACGGTGGCTATGCGATTTGGGGAAAGCTAATCCCTGCATAGGTCATCCTTTATGTTCACCTGGAGAGATAGCCATTGGGGAAAATGATAGCGACCTGCGGATGATCCTGTCAGTTCAGAACAGAAAATACAAATTCGTAATATCGGCGATGGAGATCTGAGATTTTGTGCATGAAAGTAAGTAAGTTCAGCTTTTTTGGTTGGATCTATTGGATTTGCGTCGATGGTAAGTTTAGTTTCTCGCCTTGATTTATTGAATTTCGATTCCCAAAACGTGGATCTCTGCATAAAGGACAACACCAAGTTTTGTAATCTCTGCATGCATAGTGATTGAAATTAGAGATTATACATTATGTATTTTACTTTGAGATCAGTGACATTTCTGTATGCGTGGATCCTGACATAGGAGACTCTGCATTATGCATTCTTCGTTGAGATCAACGAGATCTCTAGGTGCGTAGGGTTTGAAGTAGAAAACTCTGTTTTTGTAAGTCATTTTTTATCCGCGTTTGATTTTGATGCCGCCTTTCGAGCCTATACCCTTACTTCCTTAGAAAATTGATTTATGATCTCCGTATATGTGGAATGCTGCGACGCGCTCTGCCTATATGTTTGTTGATTATGTGTTGATCAAATAATATCGGAGGTTACATTTTATATGATATCTTCTATTTTCAGGTTTATATCTCTGAAATAGATAATGTTCTATAGGTTATCTGCCCTTATAACTTTGTAGAGTATCGAGATGATCCTAGTTTGGGAAGATGGTATATGTCGCCTTCGGTAGTTCTCATCCATAGGGATTGCATTTCTGGATCGAACGCTGGCTAAAGATTTAGATCCCTGTTGAAATATGTAGATCTCTATGTGCGTAGGGTTTGAAGTAGAAAACTCTGTTTTTTTGTATTTCCTTTTAAAAATTTGTGATCCGTAGTTTTAAAGTTAGAGGTTATGCATTTCCTCTTTGAGATCAAACCATGGATACTTTTACATATAGTTGTAAATAGTTTCTGACTTGTGAAATGGGATAAGAGAACGCCCACCGAGATCCTAGATGTTAAGTTTTTGTGCTATATATATATATACTAATACTGAAACTATGCCTATCGATTTAATGAGGGGGAGAACCGGGAAAAGGAAGGTAGGAAACTTCCGTGATGGAAGTAGGTGAGAGGAGATCAGTTCTGATGAAGGCAGAAGGAATCTCGGATGCGATTATGAAGAAAACAATCCCTCCCAAATTTGTAAGAAATCTCTGCTCAAGTTTTTAGCTAAGAGTTCAGCACTCAACGCATGAGTTTCACCATGATTCCTTTCTGTGTAGTGGTAACCCTTATTTTAAAAAGAAAAACAGAAAACCATGTAGTGCCCAGATAGGGAGAGACCTACGGATGGTAAGGGATCGCGACCTTTTTCTTTATATATAAATATATCTTTCCACATTTTTTTCAATCCCTGTATGATCACTACCATAGTTAGCAAGATCTCAGGATATTTATGTAATATACGCCTTAGTTAATTATTTTATGCGTTGTTTAAGTCTTATTCATGCATATCAGCGAATTTTGTTGATACTTTTGCCCTTCTAAATCTTGATCTTTGTCCTAGTTTACTACACTATTTGAATAAGCTAGATCTCGGTGTGCACTTCTGCATTAAATAGTTATAGTAGATCTGTATGGATACATGTAATAGATTGCAATGTTCATATGGTGGATGTGCTATTATTTTAGTTTTTGGTTTTGATAAAAGTGTGAAGAATGCCATCTGCACGACCACACACACAGAGACCCTGTTGTTTTAATACAACCGGAGTATTGTTTACACTTAGATGTGTTGCTTAGTTTTTACTCAACGTTGTGTTGGTGGATTTCTGACAGCCTATTAATTATTTTTATTTGATCAGAGTGTATTTCACATCTGTTTATGTGCTAGGTGTTCGGTAATCTCCAGTCAGTCCATGAGTTACCATCAGACCGTTTTAGGATGGAGTGTTTTCCTCCATAGCTTTAGTTCAGGTTATATGTTTGTATTATTGGAGAAAACAGATAAGATAGTATGATCACGGGTTGGATATTCCTCTGCGTTTTTCTATCGCGAAATCCTTTCTTGAGACATATTTTCGATAATTCTTGATTATATGCCATCTCTGTAATAAAATCATGTTATAAAGCCCGATCCCTTTTGACCACTATTCTCGGCTTTCAACTTTTAGTGGTGCTAAAATAATTACGGATTTTCTGCTTATGTCCAAATATGTAATACATTGCTGTCATAGGTTCCTTGAGAAAGGGATGGCCAAGTAGCGGCATGATCCATGTGTTTTACTTATTAATTATTATTGATCTGTTTGGAATCAACATGGAATAATTCCTTCTAAGGATTTCTGAGATAGGCTTTGGATGTTTTGAAATTACTCTCCATGAGAGAGGTGGTAAGAAAGCTGGAAGTAAGTATAGTAACATTGGTGTTGCTGGTTGTAAGCTCTGTTTTTGATAATTAATACAAGATGCGACTCTCCTTTGGTGGACGTATCCCAATGTGATTGGGTGAACCACGTACATTTTGTCTCCCCATGTGTATGACTCTATTGTTGATGTCTTGTCAGTAATTCTTGTTTCGCATGTTTATGTCTTAATGGTTATGTCTTGTTAATAAGTCTTAACTAAGTGTTTATTCATAGAATGCGTATAGAAATGATTTTTGTGAAGACATTTTGTTATGATAGCATGCAGCTGTATAAGTTCCTTTATATATAATGGTCTCGAAAGAGATCCATGGAGTTGTAATGGTAACCCTTAAACCAACAAGTAAATTGTTCTAGATAGTTGGAAAGACTTGGAATGTTGGAAGTTGAAGAGCGCAACAATTGGTTGCAGATGTAAAACCCCCTTCTTGTTGAGTAATAAAAGAAATGACCTTCCTTTGTGGACGTATCCCAATAGGGGTGAACCACCTGAAATTGTTTTCTTCTTATGTGTATGCCTGTTATTGTGGTTGATATGTATTTGTTATGGGAATTCTTTGATGTCATGAGATTAAATGTATGGTTGAAGAAGACCCAAGGAGCTGCAATGGTAAACTTAATAACATAAGCAAATCGAATTTTATAAGAATGTCAAGTGTATGCACAAGGATTAATTACATGTTGGCTGTTTTCTTATATTATTTTATTGTGAAGATCTTTAAGGGAAGAAATTTTCTAATTTTCACCAAAATACTAACTCGCAAATCTTGGAAATGTTACAAATTTAGCTTGTAATGTTTCTGAAACTAGCTTTTTCATAACTCTTGTTGTGTTTTGTTTCAAAGATTTCGTCCAAATTGCAATGTCAAGAGATTCTTTTCTGGAACACATTTCAAGAAATGTTTTTGCATGTGGACGAAACCAAAATGATTTTTTCTCTATCGTGTAATCTGCGGCCCTTCCCATTTTCTCGATAAATTCTTTTTGTGATGCATCAGCATCAACGCTCTGATAGAAAATGTTATTCAATTCAAAAATAGCTAATTTCTTTTGACTTATAATAGCTACAAAACAACAATGGATATCATAGTAAATTCATTTTATTCTTGCTACATAAATTATTATTAAAAAAAATTGTTGAAGAAATACACTCACTTTGAGTATTTTTTGTACTAGTTATTGATAAGCCACACTTCTCTTGTATTGTCTTCATAGAACCTAGAGCCAAAATAACAAACCTTCAATCAAATACCAATAATACTTCTTTAAATCAATTTTTTTTTTATAAGACATATTTTATGTTTAATTGAAAATAAGAGACATGTGAAGTACCTGATATTATATCATATTCTTGACTATGGCTTTCTGTCGCATTCCCTTGATCACTGTCTTTTTTCTCCTCATTTGCCACTGTAATAAACATATGAAATGTTATAAAATGTATCAACGAATGAAATTCATTAAATAAATAGGCATAGAATCCAAAGAATCACTAGAGAAAAAACAAAACAAGTACAATACAACAAAAGAAACAAAATAAATTATGTACCTGGTATGGTATTTTCTTCGTTTTGTATTTGCATCTCGAAAACTTCTTCGACATTGTGCACACTATGTTGATCATTGCTTTGTTGCAAAGTGTCGTCGTTGTTTTCTTTACAATTTCCGCCATTAGTAGTTATTGTAAACATCTTGTTAATCAAGATTTATAAATAGCATAGAATCCAAAGAATCACTAGAGAAAGAACAAAACAAGTACAATACCTGGATATTCCAACAGCAATATATTAGACATTGGTTTTTGCAAATGGAAGGATTCTTGATTAGTCAGCATGGTAGTCCTTTGTAACCCGTTCTCTACGACATATGCCATTCTTCTTCCATATGTACAGCAAGCCTGCTGTAAATTTTTCCCCGCATAAAGAGAAATAATCAAATTTAGATCACTATGTTGTTGATGCATTTGCAATAATTCTTCCCAGAATTCAAAATCTCTCTCATTTTCATCAGATATGTCTCTAAAACTGTGAGAGTATATTGAGGCCTCTAAACTTTTTGACTCTTCACTATAGAAATGTATAGTTAAAACTATATCATAACTATAGTTATTTTGTTCTTTATATTCATAAAGACCGGTAGCCATTTTATAGTTGACATTTGAGTCCTTGACAACAATCTCCAGAGCTTGGTGTACATCCTTACAAGACCAAATTTCTACTAAGATAATCATAGTAAAATCTTTCAACCCATTTTTTTCGATTAAAAATCGAAACAATTCAATATAGTGATCCTTAAGGAATGATTCATCTTTCAAAGCCAATGTATCCAACACAACAAAGTCAGTGTATAACATTGGTTGAAACTAACAAGGAAAAGAGTGCAAAAGTGTTGACAAGAGGCTAGGACCCCCATAATGACAACCGAATTCAAAACTGTTCTCAATTTCCTGTATATCTGTCGATGCATCAATTATTCTATCAAGGACCACACAGGCTTGTGGAGAAAGGGACTCTATTTTTGTATTTCGTGATCCTTTTACATATTTACGCCCTTCCATTGTCTTACAGAAGTTGGCAAATATGATATCAGTAATTCCATAATTCTCAAGAATATTGGATATTGTAAGAATCTTATCATCAGATTCTTATCATGACTTTTGCAATATGTTACCATTGCCTCCAAAATTGTTCTTTTGGTTTTCAATTGTGAACAATAATCTTTCATTTTTATGGCATTGGTTGGATGGTTCACTGGAATAGAAAAACAGACAGTTCCATCCAATAGTTTATCTGCTACAGAACACATTTCTTCAGCGGTTAGTCCCTGAAGGGGATGGAAAGAACTTGATACCAAACTGTTCAGACTATTTGTCTTATAGTTTGGATCCTTAGGTTGGTTTGGAGAACACATTAATGTCCCTAGTTTGTAACAATTAAAAACAACTTCCCATTTATCCCAAGTAGTATCATCAAGATATAACAAGACTTTTTTTCAGCAAAGTTTGTTAGTCGACAATCGAAGAAAGAGCACAACATTTCATCATCAACCTGTTAAAAAATAACAAATATAAATTAGTAAGAATGTGATATCAAAAATAAAATAGCCTTGAATTTAGTTATAACAATATAAACTAAGTGCAAAAAAAAAAAATTGCATACCTTGTCTTCAACCGTCTTAGAATTCCCACATTTTTGTTTCTTTAATTTATTTGTGGCAATTAGGAATTGTCTTGCAGATCGCACAGAATCAATGAATGGATTTTTGAAGAACATTGTGTTTGCAGAATTTAACTGGAAGCAAATACAAATCACCACACTGGGAGCAACTAATGGATCTAAGAATCGAGCATTACGTTCTTTGTACTTCTGTTTTGCCTCCCCAGATAGACTGAATTTAGGATTTGTTAATATTTCTTTTGCTGCTTGAATGGTGTGTTGCCCATCAACTATCCAAAAATTGATGTTCTTGCCATTTATATCCATTTCATTCATGATTTTCACAGGGTTTCCAATCGGATCAGACTCTTTTGTGTCAAATGGAATCAGAAGAGCATCAGGCAATGATGCTTGAAATTTCTGTAGGAATGATTTTACTAATACTCGGACATTTAAATCATCCCGTGATCTCAATTTATATAACTTGGGTGCTTCTACACATCTTTGAACATCCACCTTCATGGTAAAAGAGCTTGAAAATAAATAATTGTCCTTAAAATTTTCATGGATTTCATCGCATTGGCCAGCAAGCTTCTCTATCTGAGAATCTTCTTTTTGGGATTTTACAAACTCTATAGTAGGCATGAACTCACTTTCTTTAATGCTCTGTTCTAGCTCAGCTAAATATACCCTTCTCAAAGCAAGCATTTGAGCATCGAGTTTATCATCTAGTATTTTATCAAGTAGTTTACCTCTTTGTTGCAAATAAAGAAACACGGATGATGTTTTCTTACATCTCACATAGCGATATTTCATAACGTTGGTAATACGTTGTACAAGATCATCACAACTCTTTAGACCAAATTCATTGAAGCTCTCAAAACTGTCCAACTTAAATTGTGACTTTTTTATTGACTATGGAAATTCTGTATTAGTATCAATCAAATCTGGTCTAAATTTTGTGTAATCAACTTGGCAAGAAAATAATTTCACTTCATTTTCTTCAATTACCTCCATTTGAAAATCGATCTGACTATGATTGAGAGCATAGCAACTAACAATTATCCCTAGCCTTTGTATATCATTTCCATCCATGGATCCAAATAGATACATATCTCGAAACATATTCATGGGACTTTCAATCTCAACATACCAATCTTCGACATACTCATATGCAGCAGATGTTTTGAACTTTTTAATCATCTCAAAATTAGAACCCATTGTTGAATTTATAATCTGAGTTGAATGACGCTTTTGTTTTTTGAATGCTGATTGTGGCATTTTACTTGCTTTGGAGACGACAACTTCTAAAAACAATAATAAGCAATTATTACTATAAATAAAATGAAATCAAAATCACAAATATTACCATATAGTCTTCTAGTCTAACCATTTAGAAATGAGAGAATAATATTTAAAACCACCATACCACATGGGGGAGACGTTGTTTGTGTGTCACTTGCAATTCGTTTTTTCTTCAAATTATTCCTTGGAATTGTCATTGCACCATAGTCCATAGCTTCTAAAAACAATAATAAATAGTCGACTATAAGTTTAAATTGTTTTAAAAATACATGAAATAATGAGCATTATCAAACAATATTCTATTACATGTCTTTTATTCACATGCACAAGAATAATAAGGGTCATGTGTTATGGAAACATATTAAATACTTAGAGATAAATAAAAATCCATTGCATCTAGCACAAGTAGGGACTCATTAAAAAGAAAAGTTTTCTTTCTCAAAAATGCTAGAAGGAAATGCTTATGCTAGAAAGAAAGCTAGCAGTCGCTAGCTTTCACTGATCTTTTGCCATGTGCTTATTTCAAAATAGAGCACATGGCACAAGCTCAAGGTATAAGCTAGCAACCACCAATCACCATGGACAGGATTTTTCTATTGGAAAGCTAGTGACTGCTAGCTTTCTTTCTAGCATAGGTATGTGTTATTATCCTATAAGTAAATGCTTATGCTAAAAGGAAAGCTAGCAGTCACTAGCTTTCCTTGATCTTATGCCATGTGCTTATTTGAAAATATAGTACATGGCACAAGTTCAAGGCTTTCCTTACCCAACTAATTTATGTTTTGTGACCTCATGTGATGTTATGTGACCTCATGTGAAGCTTCGAGGCTACACCAAGAATATAATTTCTGAGATAATTTCTATTGCTAATAACAAGTAAATTATACAAAGACACTACCTCTAGTTTTCTATTGCTAATAACAATAAAATGTTACACATAGATTACCTCTAATGCAAAAATAGACATAAACATAGTAAAATATACATAAAGAAGACCTCCTTCATTATAGCTTTTATACCAAATTATGTTTATTGGTTTACTTAAAGACCTGTGAACAAAAAAATAAATAAATTGAACCCATATAAATGATAGACTATAAATCATCATATATTTTTTTTGAACAGAAACTAAAAAGGAGTATATTATAAAGGAGCTGTGCACAGCCATTCAGTACATAGCAAAAAGAGAGGAAGGATAGTCCTGCAGAGCAGAGATACAGCATTGTAGACTAAGCCTGCAAAGGGTCCAAAAAACTATATACAGAGTTCTTCCATGATGACTAACAGAATGGGCAGTATATACCCTTATATATTGCTTACATAATAAAAGACAAAAAACATATGTCCATAAAAACCAGATTACAGGTGGCCCCTGAAGTGGACTGGCTGCACCACTGATTCTTCCTCCATCTGATGCTCCCCTTCAACATTTACTGCATTGTTGTTGCTGCCCTGGTGTGATATCCCTCCTTTATTGCCTATTATTTTTTTTGAAATTGTATGTTGTACTTGTTTTCTGGTGAGGAGCCCAAGGTCAAGGCCCCCACCAGTAAAACCTTGTAATGTTTTGGGTGATTCCTAATTTTATGTTCAGAAGACTAAGGGTGGTGGCACGACTGAAACAAAGGCAACCGAGTCCACGAAGGAGAAACTGATGGCTAGAAGCCATGAGAATCTAACTACTATGGGTGTCATCTTGAGTTTGAGCCACTCATAAGTAAAAAGGGGAAAACTAAGCACTAGTACTACCCGCTAAAACTAAGACTCTATATACCTGTTGATGAGAGATTAGTACTACTACTTGACCCTTTTTGGGAAATACGACTATATATATATATTGGTATGTGAACAAAATATACCTATAAGATTAATTAACCATCTAACATATACCTATATACACTCCTAGGTGTATAGGGAAGGAGGAAGTGTAAATTAAATTAGACGTTAATACTCTTTGAGTTATATTTTATAGTCTAAATTACAATAATATTCCTGGAAAAGATATTAGTACCTTTATAGTTGTATATATGTATGGGGAATAGGATCTAACATGCATTCATAAAGAATAGGTGAATTCTTTTAGCATACACTTATACAAGTATAAGTTAAAGGAATTATAGGTGTATGATAGTGAAACTAGAGATACCTATATACAAGTTCATGTACGAGAATCTTGGTGAATATCTAATTAACAAGTCTCTTGAGATAAGAGATAGTGTCTATTAGTTGAACGCTGGTTATTTCGATGTGGTTGAATGCTTGTATTATTTTGCATTCAATGAAAAACGGATCGACATCGAGAATGTTGGGAGGGTGTCTCTTTAGTGGAGCACCTGAACCCTAACCTCCACCACGTGTTGCCTATCCCAAATCCTGAAGACTGCCATCTGTCACTAAGGAAAAACCACCACTCCTACCACCGCCAAGCTCTAAGCGCCTTCTTAAGAGGTGGGGTAAGCAAACCAGAGGGGGATGCAGCTTCGGAGGGGATAGATCAGCGAGAAGGAGCGGGATCCAAACACTGATAGGAAAATTTTTGGATCATAGATCTGGAGATGTGCCGCGGAGGAACTGGAAAAGATCCTTGCTCTCAATGCTTTCATTCCTTTCCGTAATGAAGATATGCCGCGCGAGGAGTTTGGTAAGAGAAACTGTTCATAACATGTTGGCAAGTGATCTGTTAATTAATTATTTATGTTATTGAATAGATCATAATACTCTCTGTTAAAACTCCAGCATAGATCCTTATAGTAGTCCTCTTATCTCTGTATCTGGTTGTTGACTCAGAGTTCCATTCTAAATCCCTACGCTTAAATACTTGACAGTGTTCTTGTATAGAAAGTAGCGATCGGGACTTTAGTTCTTAACTCCTTTCTGTTGATGGAAGCATATCGCATTCTAGATCTTAGAACTTAACTTAATCCGGTTGATGGGAGTGTAGTTCCTTCTAGTTTTAGTTATCAACGCAAATTGTGATATATGCACAGTACATGCTATATCTTAGACGCTTAGCCTGAACCGATAGGATTATACTGTATTTTTCATATTCGGGAAAGGGAGTGCGATTCCTAATCACTGTAGAAAAGTAAACTTGTATTATGAACTCGGGTATTCCTTAGATCGCTGTTGATTACTTAGGCAAGATGGATTCACAGCGTAAGCATCTGGGATTTGGGTGTGGAAGTATAGATTAAAAGCTATATATATATTTCGGGATGAAGTGTTTAACATTATAAGTTGTAATACAAATTTAATTATACTAGATCGAAGTTTAGAATTTTGGAAAAAGTCTGTTTACATTGTTGATAGAGATCTATTAGCGAAATCTGCATATTTAACCTTTTGGGATTAGACTGTTACACTCAACCATTTCCTGGTGATTCACCCTCCGGAGTGATTACTGCCCTGACTTCTCGTTATATTATAAAAGATAGTATGCCTGAGTGGATCTCGACACTATAGATGTACCGCTGTAATCGCGGATTGTTGGATTGACTGCGTTTGGCGTGAGCGATTCGCATAATTATACATATGCTAGGTATATGTATCCCATATTTACTATTTTTGCATTTAAGGAAGAGAATCTCTGCATATATGGTAAATTGGGCTCTCGGTGGGTAGAGGAAACTTAGCTTCATTTTTACATACTACTGGATAGCATATTTCCGTCGGCTTCCTTCTTTTGTTTTGATATGCTGTCGATTCAAGGTATGCCCGTTAATGTAATTTTTTCATTCTGCTACAATAGCAGGGGCGTCGTAGATCTCTGAAGAAAAATCCTCGTGGTTGGATACCTGTAATTGTAGAAGATGCATTAGATCTCTGCAGCGATGAACCTGGTGGTATAAAGTTTCTGTAGGATCTCTACCTTTACCATGAGTGCATCGGATCCCTGCTGTTTAAACTTTAGAGGCGAAAACCAGCCTAATGAGTGTGTGGATCTATAAGGATGTTCGGAATGGATGATGCAAGGGATTTCACTATTGTGTATGTTTGTCTGATATAAAACCTCATGTATTTGCAGGATTCTAGCCTAATAGATTTAGTTTTTTTACTTATCTGTGTGGTAGTTTGGATGCTTGCCGTTTTAAGATACCTGCATGCTGTGGTAATGAATTTCATCGCCTGCATGTTAGTCGGAATGCCTTCCGATTCCAGACACTCGCATTATATATATATGCTGCGGTAATGAATGCGTTGTCGATTTAAGATGCAGTTTATTTATATATATATATATATACTGTGGAATTGTTATTGTATGTTGTAGGCTACGATTCAAGATGTGTTGTGGGCCAAATACATGATGTGAATCAAGTTATAGTTGTTACAAGTTCCATTATGTTTATAAAGATTATATTGACCCATTATTATATAAAGGTTGTATTACTATGACAAGGTTGTATTTACATAGATGATAAGAAAATATCATTACATTCCATCAAGATTTTGCTACAATAATGTATGATGATATAGGGGTATATGTGGACTTATGCACCCTTATTAATCATTATGAAATAAACGGAAGTAATCTCAAGATGGTGTTCATTATACATCAAAGGATAGGTTTCCCATATTTATTGATCTGTAACAAAGGGTATACGAAGTTATGATGTAGTACTCTCAACGAGAGAAGCAGATTAAGGCAATGGTTGCAAATGCTTCAAAGATGTTGATTTAAATAAAATAATACAAACCCTTTTGTGGACGTAGCCCAAGATGCGGGTGAACCACCTGAAAAGAGTCTCTTCCTGATGTGTTTTGTCTTTGGCATTTATTATTTGTGTACATGGTTTCATGATGTTTGTATGATATTTCTTTTATATGAATTATCCTAATAATTGATGTTTTAGCATATTTTCCAAAATGCACCATGACAAAGGTTTTATTTTGTTAAAATACTACATGTTAAATGTTGTTAAATGACATGTCATGAGTACCATCAAGATGTACGTATTACTTTGAGTCAAGGTTGTAAGTCCTCAATTTATAATGGTATGATTTAAAGTACATTTTAGTATGTTATCAAAGCTTGAAAGGTCTCTAGTTATGTGTGTTTGTAAATAAAGTATACAATCATGTTGGTCGTTACATAAAAGGATTTCATATGAGAACCAAGGAATTGCATAAGAATTGTACTAACATCCTAGCATAAAAATTTAACGATAATGTTATGAAGCATTTATTTAGATACTGTATATATATTCCCGCCAAGCATTTTAAATGACAAATAGGTCAATTGGAAGGAAAGAAGACCACTTACAAAAGTGTATTATAAATAATTGAGGTACTAAAGTGTGATGGCTAGAGGACCAAAAGATATTTTTTTTATTTTTCAAAACAATACTAACATATTTCCTGGAGATGTCACATATGGTATCAGAGCACAAGTTGCTACACTCGGGCATATAGTGGGCTCAGCATGAGGAAATAAGTTGGACGAGCCAGGAAAGGAACTCCACTTGGAACTAAGTATCGAGGTAAACGCTTGACAAGAAGTAACCGACAAGTTGTTCGGAATCGCAAGTAAGTATGTCCCACTTTCTGAAGCACTATAATAACATAGAATTGTTTATATATGAACGTGTTTCACTATGTAGTTGTATGAGTGGTTATTGGAAAATATTATGGAGGAATATTTTCTCTTACTCTATAATTAGTTTTATGAAATGGCGAGAAATAACTCGTTAGAAAGTTAAAATAGCTAGACTGTTGGAGTTATGAAAGATTTATTGTAAGGGATCCTAGTTCTAAATAAAAGGTTTATATGCAAGGGAACCCTCCTAACTCTATCAACTCGATAGTTCGATTCAAATGTTTATTACTTTCTCTACATCTCATGCCATTCCTAAAAGCTGACACCTTTCAGTCTCAACAACCGCTTTATAATAAGAAGTACGGTTTATACATTTCCTTGTTTTTAATTAATCGGATTTAACTGACCTAGTCGTCAAGATACCCAATTAGGAGCTTTAGATGGACTACTTAAGCAAACTTAAATCTTCTAGAAAAGATTCGTTAAGTGGGATTAAAAGTAAAGGTCCATTAAGATTTGAGAAAATGTGATGGTCTTGAGTTTCAATGATTAAGTTTTTGTTTCTCTTTCTTCGTATAAAGTTTCTTTTTGTATAAATGCCTTTGACCTTAATAGTAAAAGCTGTAAAAGTGCATGCTACAGGGGAGCCAATGGGAATAAAGCATGTAACTGAGGTATGTAATGCTTCCTAATTATTAAGATAGTAGCATAGTCTAACTAGACTAAAGGTACCTAAAATTATAATTAGTGTGATTTTTCTATGGCTAGGAAATGGTCAAATCATAAAGGAGAACAATTGTTAATAGTCTCCTTGCTAATCATTTTCATTCTAGTATATAATGGTATAGGATAAGTAATTATAATACGACTTTTGGTGACATTGTAGCTGGTTCGTACCCTTATATATAAGTGCAACAAAAGTAAAATGGTTATAATGACATATACATGTGAATATTAATCCATGCATGAGTACCTTTTATATATACCTCTTACTTCAGTAATTTCTACTAAGATAGACGTGGGAAACAATGAGTAATAGTGATACTTTTATTTTTGCTCAATAATTATGATGACTTGCTATTCATGTACAATTATATGTTTTCTCAAATTGATTATTTTGTTAACGGATAGATTATTGGAAACCTAGAACCAACATGAAATAAATACAGGTTAGTAGGATGCTGTAATCTTCTGACGTCCTTATGTTGCCACAAGGAATGACTGTTTTTATTTATTATGTGTTAAGGAAAACATTGCTGACATAGAATTTGCAGGGTCGATCGGAAGTGATCTTTAAGACAGTAATCGAGGTATATGCTGTTATGAAACAAGGAAAAATGACATTGAAGATATGTTATAAATACGATTGTTCTTATGATTTAATTACCTTTATACGACTAACACTTTGAATGTTGTGGTCGAGCAAATGTTATTTTCCCACACACCACTGCCTGACGCCCATCAATGGGTAGATGTGGGATATATATATATATGTATATCGATTCATGTATAATACTAATACGTGATGATACAAGCAAACTAGAACCTCGGTAGAAGAAGGTGAACTATGCAGTCGCCTTTACAAAGGTACATGGTTATCTGTATAAGGTATGAAGGTTGTTTTAGACAATTGGTTATCTTTATATGATGTTAGGGTATACAAAAGGGGTTGTATGGTGAAAGCTAACATTCGAGGTTAAATGATCATAATGTCCAGGGATCATCATAGAAAGAATGTTATATCGTGTTCAAAAGCATTATGTAATCTTATAAGCTAGTTATGTGTAGTAGGAAATGACATCTTAGATGATTACATGTGGATATTTTATTAAGAAAGATGATTTATGTTTAAGGGATCTTCTTACAACATTTGATTTTGTATATAAAGTGATACTAACAAGTGGAATTTGGCAGATGGTGAAATTCCTGTGAAGCTTGTGAAAATGCAAGAGCATAAATATATTCATGGTAAAATAAGGGGGTGAGGATTTAAGATGCACATCACAACTGTTACAGATTCTTTTAAATTTTGATCAGGAAACTCGACCCAGATTGGTCGGAGTAATCGTATGGGTACAGAATGTAATGTGACGAAATAAATTAATTAAATTGAAAGAGATTTTTCTAGACTCAAGCAAGGCGGCTTGGGGAAAATAAATTCCGGGACTCAAGCAAGAAGGCTTGAGGGGAATTGTGTAAAGAGTGTTGTAATGGCATTGAAATACTCCCAAAAATCAGGGATGGAACAGCCACTAGGATTCTCGGAGAATCGGCTGGCTGTAAGACCTAGGCAAGTTATAAGAAAATGCATATGTGGGAGGCAGGACGCTGCTTAGTATGCATGAAAGAAATGTTTGCTGTGTGAGCACTAAGGTGTTAGGCAAAACATGAATGAAATGTTTGCTGCGTGAGCACTAAGGTGTTAGGCAAAACATGAAAGAAATAATTGCTGCGTGAGCACTAAGGTGTTAGGCAAGAATTTCCTTGATAAAGTGAATGCTGTTTGTTTTTGTCAACAGGATACAATCGTGGAGCGCAAGATCTATTCCATATATTGCAAGTGATATGTGCAATAAAGAATTCATGATTTATGTTTATGAGTTTGATTATGAAGTTGATGACAAGTTGTTACTAAAACATTGTTCTTTTGAATTCCAGTTCTGTGGTACAAATGATTGCTCCCAGAGAAGAGTGAACACCGAGGACGGTGTTATTTTAAAGGGGATGAGGATGTGATATCCCTCCTTTATTACCTATTATTTTTTTTGAAATTGTATGTTGTACTTGTTTTCTGGTGAGGAGCCCAAGGTCAAGGCCCCCACCAGTAAAACCTTGTAATGTTTTGGGTGATTCCTAATTTTATGTTCAGAAGACTAAGGGTGGTGGCACGACTGAAACAAAGGCAACCGAGTCCACGAAGGAGAAACTGATGGCTAGAAGCCATGAGAATCTAACTACTATGGGTGTCATCTTGAGTTTGAGCCACTCATAAGTAAAAAGGGGAAAACTAAGCACTAGTACTACCCGCTAAAACTAAGACTCTATATACCTGTTGATGAGAGATTAGTACTACTATTTGACCCTTTTTGGGAAATACGACTATATATATATATTGGTATGTGAACAAAATATACCTATAAGATTATTAACCATCTAACATATACCTATATACACTCCTAGGTGTATAGGGAAGGAGGAAGTGTAAATTAAATTAGACGTTAATACTCTTTGAGTTATATTTTATAGTCTAAATTACAATAATATTCCTGGAAAAGATATTAGTACCTTTATAGTTGTATATATGTATGGGGAATAGGATCTAACATGCATTCATAAAGAATAGGTGCATTCTTTTAGCATACACTTATACAAGTATAAGTTAAAGGAATTATAGGTGTATGATAGTGAAACTAGAGATACCTATATACAAGTTCATGTACGAGAATCTTGGTGAATATCTAATTAACAAGTCTCTTGAGATAAGAGATAGTGTCTATTAGTTGAACGCTGGTTATTTCGATGTGGTTGAATGCTTGTATTATTTTGCATTCAATGAAAAACGGATCGACATCGAGAATGTTGGGAGGGTGTCTCTTTAGTGGAGCACCTGAACCCTAACCTCCACCACGTGTTGCCTATCCCAAATCCTGAAGACTGCCATCTGTCACTAAGGAAAAACCACCACTCCTACCACCGCCAAGCTCTAAGCGCCTTCTTAAGAGGTGGGGTAAGCAAACCAGAGGGGGATGCAGCTTCGGAGGGGATAGATCAGCGAGAAGGAGCGGGATCCAAACACTGATAGGAAAATTTTTGGATCATAGATCTGGAGATGTGCCGCGGAGGAAGTGGAAAAGATCCTTGCTCTCAACGCTTTCATTCCTTTCCGTAATGAAGATATGCCGCGCGAGGAGTTTGGTAAGAGAAACTGTTCATAACATGTTGGCAAGTGATCTGTTAATTAATTATTTATGTTATTGAATAGATCATAATACTCTCTGTTAAAACTCCAGCATAGATCCTTATAGTAGTCCTCTTATCTCTGTATCTGGTTGTTGACTCAGAGTTCCATTCTAAATCCCTACGCTTAAATACTTGACAGTGTTCTTGTATAGAAAGTAGCGATCGGGACTTTAGTTCTTAACTCCTTTCTGTTGATGGAAGCATATCGCATTCTAGATCTTAGAACTTAACTTAATCCGGTTGATGGGAGTGTAGTTCCTTCTAGTTTTAGTTATCAACGCAAATTGTGATATATGCACAGTACATGCTATATCTTAGACGCTTAGCCTGAACCGATAGGATTATACTGTATTTTTCATATTCGGGAAAGGGAGTGCGATTCCTAATCACTGTAGAAAAGTAAACTTGTATTATGAACTCGGGTATTCCTTAGATCGCTGTTGATTACTTAGGCAAGATGGATTCACAGCGTAAGCATCTGGGATTTGGGTGTGGAAGTATAGATTAAAAGCTATATATATATTTCGGGATGAAGTGTTTAACATTATAAGTTGTAATACAAATTTAATTATACTAGATCGAAGTTTAGAATTTTGGAAAAAGTCTGTTTACATTGTTGATAGAGATCTATTAGTGAAATCTGCATATTTAACCTTTTGGGATTAGACTGTTACACTCAACCATTTCCTGGTGATTCACCCTCCGGAGTGATTACTGCCCTGACTTCTCGTTATATTATAAAAGATAGTATGCCTGAGTGGATCTCGACACTATAGATGTACCGCTGTAATCGCGGATTGTTGGATTGACTGCGTTTGGCGTGAGCGATTCGCATAATTATACATATGCTAGGTATATGTATCCCATATTTACTATTTTTGCATTTAAGGAAGAGAATCTCTGCATATATGGTAAATTGGGCTGTCGGTGGGTAGAGGAAACTTAGCTTCATTTTTACATACTACTGGATAGCATATTTCCGTCGGCTTCCTTCTTTTGTTTTGATATGCTGTCGATTCAAGGTATGCCCGTTAATGTAATTTTTTCATTCTGCTACAATAGCAGGGGCGTCGTAGATCTCTGAAGAAAAATCCTCGTGGTTGGATACCTGTAATTGTAGAAGATGCATTAGATCTCTGCAGCGATGAACCTGGTGGTATAAAGTTTCTGTAGGATCTCTACCTTTACCATGAGTGCATCGGATCCCTGCTGTTTAAACTTTAGAGGCGAAAACCAGCCTAATGAGTGTGTGGATCTATAAGGATGTTCGGAATGGATGATGCAAGGGATTTCACTATTGTGTATGTTTGTCTGATATAAAACCTCATGTATTTGCAGGATTCTAGCCTAATAGATTTAGTTTTTTTACTTATCTGTGTGGTAGTTTGGATGCTTGCCGTTTTAAGATACCTGCATGCTGTGGTAATGAATTTCATCGCCTGCGTGTTAGTCGGAATGCCTTCCGATTCCAGACACTCGCATTATATATATATGCTGCGGTAATGAATGCGTTGTCGATTTAAGATGCAGTTTATTTATATATATATATATATACTGTGGAATTGTTATTGTATGTTGTAGGCTACGATTCAAGATGTGTTGTGGGCCAAATACATGATGTGAATCAAGTTATAGTTGTTACAAGTTCCATTATGTTTATAAAGATTATATTGACCCATTATTATATAAAGGTTTTATTACTATGACAAGGTTGTATTTACATAGATGATAAGAAAATATCATTACATTCCATCAAGATTTTGCTACAATAATGTATGATGATATAGGGGTATATGTGGACTTATGCACCCTTATTAATCATTATGAAATAAACGGAAGTAATCTCAAGATGGTGTTCATTATACATCAAAGGATAGGTTTTCCATATTTATTGATCTGTAACAAAGGGTATACGAAGTTATGATGTAGTACTCTCAACGAGAGAAGCAGATTAAGGCAATGGTTGCAAATGCTTCAAAGATGTTGATTTAAATAAAATAATACAAACCCTTTTGTGGACGTAGCCCAAGATGCGGGTGAACCACCTGAAAAGAGTCTCTTCCTGATGTGTTTTGTCTTTGGCATTTATTATTTGTGTACATGGTTTCATGATGTTTGTATGATATTTCTTTTATATGAATTATCCTAATAATTGATGTTTTAGCATATTTTCCAAAATGCACCATGACAAAGGTTTTATTTTGTTAAAATACTACATGTTAAATGTTGTTAAATGACATGTCATGAGTACCATCAAGATGTACGTATTACTTTGAGTCAAGGTTGTAAGTCCTCAATTTATAATGGTATGATTTAAAGTACATTTTAGTATGTTATCAAAGCTTGAAAGGTCTCTAGTTATGTGTGTTTGTAAATAAAGTATACAATCATGTTGGTCGTTACATAAAAGGATTTCATATGAGAACCAAGGAATTGCATAAGAATTGTACTAACATCCTAGCATAAAAATTTAACGATAATGTTATGAAGCATTTATTTAGATACTGTATATATATTCCCGCCAAGCATTTTAAATGACAAATAGGTCAATTGGAAGGAAAGAAGACCACTTACAAAAGTGTATTATAAATAATTGAGGTACTAAAGTGTGATGGCTAGAGGACCAAAAGATATTTTTTTTATTTTTCAAAACAATACTAACATATTTCCTGGAGATGTCACATCTGGTTCATGGAAATGAGTCGCGCAAGGTCCTCCTGGATCATATCCACCTTCGCCATCATCTCGCGCAAGGAGCTTTCATTATCATCGATCCTGGAGTCATTGTTGCTGATTTGAAGGGAAGTGTAGCTCACAGTGTCCTCCATATTTTTTATAACGCAGGCTATCTCCCTGTTATCCATAATTCCTATGGAGACTATCTCATACAGCTGCCCCAAACTTTTCTTGATGTCCTGGATGCCGGTATTGTCCCCTGGCTGAGCCATTCTGCCAAAATCAGAGGAAATAACAAGACAGTCAAACTGCCTGAGCAAAGAATCAGCAGTTATATTACTACATGAACCCTCACGCGCTGAGCAATTAAGGATGCAACTGAGCACTAACAGTTCCTGATGGAGCACCGAACCCCCTTGTCCATCAGAAAAGACCTTTAAATCATCATATTTTTATGTCATTAACCAAGTAGTTCTTTTATCATTACATTTTGTTAACTCATTAAACAACATAAGGGTCATGTGTCCTGGAAACATATTGAATACTTAAAGATAAATAAAAATCCATTGCATCTAGTACAAGTAGAGACTCATTAAAAAGAAAAGTTTTCCTTCTCAAAAATGCTAGAAGGAAATGCTTATGCTAGAAAGAAAGCTAGCAGTCGCTAGCTTTCCTTGATCTTTTGCCATGTGCTTATTTCAAAATAGAGCACATGGCACAAACTCAAGGTATAAGCTAGCAACCACCAATCACCATGGACAGGATTTTTCTATTGGAAAGCTAGCAGTCACTAGCTTTCTTTCTAGCATAGTATGTGTTATTATCCTATAAGTAAATGCTTATGCTGGAAGGAAAGCTAACAGCCGCTAGCTTTTCTTGATCTTGTGCCATGTGCTTATTTTAAAATAGAGTACATGGCACAAGTTCAAAGTATAAGCTAGCAACGACCAATCACCATGCCTAGGGTTTTTCTATTGGAAAGCCAGCGACTGCTAGCTTGGGGCCGACCACTGCTTTCGCTCAGTCGTATGGATCACGTCCTTGCAGCCATTCTTCTTCAAAATCGTCTGAGTCATATGCTTGATGACCAAACAATACATCTTCGTCCACGTGTTCATATGGAACAAGAGAAGGAGGCGGATATAGGAACTGAGAGAAACATCTTTCAATATCGAAGCCTTTAAACAAAGGATTAGGCTCTCACAGGAATTCATCTCTGAAATGTGATTCTACTTTATAGTCGAGTGGAATCTCTCTGGTTGTAACTCTGGACTCTATGTGTTCTCCAGCAATAGATCTTCAGATAAATTTTTGCTGGGCATAAATTCTGTGCTCAAGTGGTTGGTAGGTTCCACCTTCGTGGATCAGTTTAAATGTAAACCACTGGAAGTTCTGATGAGCCACTTCAAGATCGGCTTTAAGGTGCAGAATGAAATTTGCACGCCGATTCTCCAAATCTGTTCTTGGACAGAAGGTATCCAAGAAGACATCTATCCATCCAGACCATGTCTGATTATATGCAAGGTCGGCTAGATCTGCACAGATGATGTATAATAAGGGTCATGTGTTATGCTAGAAGGAAATGCTTATGCTAGAAGGAGAGCTAACATTCGTTCAAAATAGAGCACATGTCACAAGCTGAAGGTATAAGCTAGCAACCATCAATCACCATGGACAGGGTTTTTCTAATTGAAAGCTAGCCACTGTTAGCTTTCTTTCTAGTATAAGCATGTGTGTTTATTTTAGAAGGAAATGCTTATGCTAGAAGGAAAGCTAGCAGTCGCTATCTTTCCTTGATCTTTTGCCATGTGCTTATTTCAAAATAGAGAAAATGGCACAAGCTCAAGGTATAAGCTAGCAACCACCAATCACTATGGACATGATTTTTCTATTGGAAAGCTAGCGACTGCTAGCTTTCCTTCTAGCATAAGTATGTGTTCTTATCCTAGAAGGAAATTCTTATGCTAGAAGGAAAGCTATCAGTCACTATCTTTCCTTGATCTTGTGCCATGTGCTTATTTGAAAATAGAGTGCATGGCACAAGCTCAAGGTATAAGCTAACAACCACCAATCACCATGCCCAAGGTTTTTCTATTGAAAAGCTAGTGACTGCTAGCTTTCCTTCTAAGATAAGCATGTGTGTTATGCTAGAAGGAAAGCTAGCATTCGTTCAAAATAGAGCACATGGCACAAGCTCAAGGTATAAGCTGGCAACCACCAATCACCATGGACAGGGTTTTTTATTGGAAAGCTAGTGAATGTTAGCTTTCCTTCTAGCATAAGCATATGTGTTTATACTAGAAGGAAATGCTTATGCTAGAAGGAAAGCTAGCGACTGCTAGATTTCCTTGATCTTTTGCCATGTGCTTATTTCAAAATACATCACATGGAACAAACTCAAGGTATAAGCTAGCAACCACCAATCACCATGGACATGATTTTTCTATTGGAAAGCTAGCGACTGCTAGCTTTTCTTCTAGCATAAGCATGTGTGTTATGCTAGAAGGAAATGCTTATGCTAGAAGGAGAGCTAGCATTCATTTAAAATAGAGCACATGGCACAAGCTGAAGGTATAAGATAGCAACCATCAATCACCATGGACAGGGTTTTTCTAATTGAAAGCTAGTGACTGTTAGCTTTCCTTCTAGTATAAGCATGTGTGTTTATTTTAGAAGGAAATGCTTATGCTAGAAGGAAAGCTAGCAGTCGCTAGCTTTCCTTGATCTTTTGCCATGTGCTTATTTCAAAATAGAGCAAATGACACAAGCTCAAGGTATAAGCTAGCAACCACTAATCACTATGGACATGATTTTTCTATTGGAAAGCTAGCAACTGCTAGCTTTTCTTCTAGCATAAATATGTGTTCTTATCCTAGAAGAAAATGCTTATGCTAGAAGGAAAGCTAGCAGTCGCCAGCTTTCCTTGATCTTGTGCGATGTGCTTATTTGAAAATAGAGTGCATGGCACAAGCTCAAGGTATAAGCTAGCAACCACCAATCACCATGCCCAAGGTTTTTCTATTGGAAAGCTAGCGACTGCTAGCTTTCCTTCTAACATAAGCATGTGTGTTATGCTAGAAGGAAAGCTAGCATTCATTCAAAATAGAGCACATGGCACAAGCTCAAGGTATAAGCTAGCAACCACCAATCACCATGGACATGGTTTTTTATTGGAAAGCTAGCAACTGTTAGCTTTCCTTCTAGCATAAGCATGTGTGTTTATACTAGAACCAAATGCTTATGCTAGAAGGAAAGCTAGCAGTCGCTAGCTTTCCTTGATCTTTTTCCATGTGCTTATTTCAAAATACATCATATGGAACAAGCTCAAGGTATAAGCTAGCAACCACCAATCACCATGGACATGACTTCTCTATTGGAAAGCTACTGACTGTTAGCTTTTCTTCTAGCATAAGTATGTGTTCTTATCCTAGAAGGAAATGGTTATGCTAGAAGGAAATCTAGCAGTCGCTAGCTTTCCTTGATCTTGTGACGTGTGCTTTCCTTGATCTTGTGCCAAAATCTGTCTCAGGTACTGTCGGCTTCCACGAAAGTCACCTATAAGGAATGACATCCTAAGTTGGTCACTAAGTACCTTCGTCAAGTGGAGAAAGAGCAGTTATCCCTCGAATGGTATTGGGTTGTCTCCTTTTCAACAAGTGGTGGTGAGCCCACTTGAGAGAACATACACCCGCAACCTTGGGTTTGACCTCCTATGGTGCGGCGCCGCTCTTTCACTTGCTCCGTGTGGCTATACACGACCACTTGATTTAGAAGGATTTATAAAGCACCCTAAGGACAACAACTATGTTTTTGGATGCCTAGCCCCAAAATCCTACCTAAACTACAAGATTCTTTTGTGCCCTCCTATGGAGGTATTAAGTGAGTAGATTTAAGCTATTTTTGAACTTAGTGAGTGACGAGAGAGTTTCTTGTGTGTGTGTGTGTGCATCAAAGAAAGTGACGGTTTTGAGCGCACATGAGATATTGCATATAAATGAAAAGGCTTTTCTTTTAAAATGAAAATAATGCAACTCAACCTAATACAAAAACAACTAAATAAACCATGTAAACCATCTAAAAAAAACTAAATAAAATAAATTGTAAAAATAAACAAAAATCTATAAACAAAATTGTAAAAGTAAAAAAAAATCTATAAACTTACCAAGATTTTCAACCTCTTTTTAATCCAGTCTTCTTCTTTACTTTTTGAGAGTTTCTTGTGTGTGTGTGTGTGTGCATGAAAGAAAGTGACGGTTTTGAGTGCACATGAGATATTGCATATAAATGAAAAGGCTTTTCTTTTAAAATGAAAATAATGCAACTCAACCTAATAGAAAAACAACTAAATAAACCATGTAAAAAAAACTAAATAAAATACATTGTAAAAATAAAAATAAAAATCTATAAACAAAATTGTAAAAGTAAAAAAAAATCTATAAACTTACCAAGATTTTCAACCTCTTTTTAATCCAATCTTCTTCTTTACTTTTTGTTTGGCTAAGACTAAAGCTAATGCCAATGCCAATGCCATTTTTTCCCATAACTTCATCTGCTTCTTAGATGGTCTTGCTTCTTTGATAGACAATAATCTAGAAGCTATGAAGCCAAGAATACTTGAATGGAAACTGTACAATATATTGAAACTATCTGTAAGTTACAAACTTATATCAAATAATTAAATATAAAAAACACTAGCTATTTAGCTATTTTTATATACAAGTAATGCTATATATTACATCTTATATACATTCATAGAGTTGATAACTATTTTTATGTACAAGTAATGCCATATACTTATATACATTCATAGAGTTGATTATACCATGGAGGTTTACAAAATGAAATTTAGAAATACAACATTCAAATAAATGATTGGCAGTTATTTAAAATAGTTATTTAGGTCACCAATATTACCGGTTCAGTACTTGGGGAAAACCGGAAAACTTAGAATGGGTCACCAATGTGTTAAAAGATGCCCTCCTCTATCCCATAGGAAATATATATATATATATATATATATATCAAAAAAGAGGTAGTTATATATTTATAAAAAGGTTGTTGACAAACCAAATAACATAAAAAGTACAAAAATTTCAAAAAACATTATAGTATTCTTGTATAAATATTTTCAACAAATATGTTAATTGGTCATGATGCTTTTTCTTTCTTACAATACCTACCTTATGAATTTCAAATTTAGTGCTATACTGCTTTACATAATTACTAATAAAGAAGACAAGTAAAATGCATATATGAGAAGTTTAAGAGCCAAGATAATTTCCATTGAGGCCTTCTTCCATTTGTTGTCCTGCTTTAATTTTCCCTTGATCTTTTTGATTCATGTTGTTCTCATTGAGTGCTAAAGTTGTTTGTTGGAATGTCTTCATAAATAATATGCCCCTTTGTTGAAGCAATTGAAACACTAGGAAATCATGTATCTGGTCGAGAACCTCTTGCAAAACCCAATATGATATTGTAATGCATTTATGAGTTTGACGCAATTTTATCATAATCAATATTTAGTTCTTGGAATTTAGATTTCATGTTTTCCTTCTTGGATTCATGTTTTTCGATGTGAATACTTTATTATTCTATGCATGTTTCATGCCCACAAGCTAGCAGGTCATTTGTCTGAGGATCTTCTTAATTTCATTGACACTATCATTGGCCATTTTAGTGAGATGGGGAATGTCAAAAATACAAATCAAAGGCTCTATGTGACACATGCATCTAGTAGCAGAGCAAGTATATTATAAATTCATGAGGTTTCTTAAATGAAGACTACAAATAAAGTTTAAAGAAAAATTCCAAGACAAGACCAGACATAAAATCATAACCCAGACTCCTTCTTACAATAATGGACAGAATGATTCCAAAAATTTAAAGCTTACCCGATATATGTTCACTGCATCAATTGTATTATGTTTCGGGGTCAAGCTCAATACCTGCTTCTTGTGTTATCCGCAGTCCCCTATTCCATACCAACAAAAAAGATAACCTATAAACCAATTATCCCAAATGTGATTTGTGTCGAATTCAATTTTGGGATTAAGTTGAGTCCACCATCATGGTGGACAATATTGAGGAGAAGATCCTGCAGACAAGGAATTTAAATGCACGTCTATGAAATGTCTTGTATTAGTACATATGTTTACGCTTGAGGAACGATTAACATGCATTGACAGTGTTGGATTCTTTCCTTGGCGTACAACTCAATTCATGATATCTATGGTAACAAAACCACTTTGGGGGTGTCCCCATTTTCCACTAGTTTCCCCTTTGGTAACCATGCAACCTTATTTGCAAACATGTTTTCTCAACTATTGTTTCTCCATCAAGTATGAAACAATTGGAAGAATTCAAAGGAATCAATCATACTCTAGATTCTCATTTTCATACGCTCAAGAACTACATCTTTGAGTTGAGGATTTCTTCTTATTAGTCCTATAATTAAAGATGAATATTTAATGATAGTAGCAATCGTATTTAAGGGTAAACAAGGGAGTCTCATACACCAACAAGATAGCTAACCGACATATATGAGGTAACTTGTATCCTTTTAAACCTAAATTAAACCCACCCAATTCTTTGGATTAAAAAAGGATCTGATATATGACCTGACATGTAATGTCTTTAAAAAAAATTAACCCCAGCAGATTATCTATAAATACTATTTAAATTTATTGGTTTCAAACACGTTGAGACACGTTGAACTTCTTCCTACTTATCAAGATTTAACAATGATATAAGTTATCATGGATAAGTCAATTAAGTGTTTAGTGGACGACTTAATTAGTAAAAGATTATCAAGTTCTCATGTGTAAAATAAATGTCATTAATTGTAAGTATCCTCAAGTAAAGGTGTCTTCAAGGTGAAGTATAAAAGTTAAACATTAATAATAGAGGAGTGTGCTATATAATTGTTGATCATGATTAATTAAATCATTAATTATATTTCATTGTTTATACACACAGGTACTATGTTGACACTTATCCATTAACCAAATAAATATTTTAAATTACTATTCACAATTTAAATTAATTACTATTATTATTAATTGTTATTGTTATTATTATTATATTATTAATATTATTTAATTAATAATAATAATGATAATAATCCCTTTTATAAAGTATAGTGGGTTGAATAATAATGAATTTATTAAATAAATTATTAATTTAATTAACGGACGGAATCATCCCAAGTAAATTAAAAGGATATGTTTGAATAAATTATTGAATAATTCCATTACTAGAGAGAAATTGGGATGATATAAAATAATATATGATTACCATGGAAAGTGGCTATCGGAATTATCGGTCTGTGGGCTCGAAGGCTAGGAAATCCGTTGATTCCCTAGGGTCAGCACGATAATAGCTGATCGGCAGGGTGGACACATCATTTTGGGGTTGTTAAGGTAACTTACAGAATCCATTCCAGAAATCTTCTTATCTTACTGCAATCGACGGTTTCAGGTATTTTTCTGAACCAGCTTAATTAGAATGTATTTTCTTTTATTTCCAAGCTATGCATGTCAAACGAACAGAATTAAATGGAAAGTTTTAGGATTATGTTTATTTAACTGCAGAGACATGTAAACATATAGAAAACAGACAGTTAAACATTTACAGAAACAGAAATATAGATGGTTGAATCTCTTGTTTTCTTCTAACAATAATTAAGGGAAAAACTAGGTATAACCTGATAACCTGGAATAGACCCAGTGCCTAGATAGGGCACTACAGTTGGTATCAGAGCGCAAGGCTCAGACACTGAGACCTTAGGGCCTAACTACACCTAGAACTTTAGTGAAATTTACTAGAAAATAACAAACCAGTATGATGGCTGCAAAAAGATAATTTGAAGAGCCTTTTCCCATTTATTCGTAAGGCGTAACAGAAACAGAATTTGAATGATATATATATATAACTGCTTATTTAGGGCTCAGTCTAGACCCCATTAAACAAACCTTTCCAGAAAAACAACAACATTTCTATATACACTCTTTTAATATTCAAACCCTAATATTAATCCAATGCTAAAGCATTTGGGATAAACAATGTTTTTAAACAAATAAATAAATACATATAAACCAAGTTACAACACTATATATATTACCGTTATAATATTTAGATCTAAAATTTAATACTAACAAAAAAAAACACTTCATTGCATTTATATAAAGAAATTGTATTCATAATAAATACGAAACAATGAGTCTCGCACAGGATTTACAGAGGGTTCTCCAAATTTCAGACCTGCAGCCAAAGTGATCAGTTTTCATTTCCTATTATTTTAATGCACATCTGCCTTCTTGCCTGTAACATTTTGTTTTAAACATTCATTTCAATAAATGTGGCATAAAACAAATATTCAAATAATATTGTTGCCTGCAATATTGTTTATAATACAAGCATCGCAGCAATTTCGACGCAAAAATCGTTTCATTTGAGCTCGATATGATCCATTTTGACCAATAACTAAGAAGATTTACAAGCATGGAAAATGCATGAAACGATTTCCATACTGCTCTCCATTGTTGCTGCTTGTTTTGTCCGAAACGAATTTCATACAAAATGTTGCTTCCTTTGAAACCCTAGCGCTCAAGCGAGGTGTACCAAGCGCCCGGAACCCAACGCCACATCAATTGTCCTCCAAGCATTTTTCTTCTTTCCTTTGTGCCCAGCCCGAACTCAACAACTAGAGCCAATTGGCCCACGCACTTAACACATCAATGCCCACCATCGAATCCCATGCACTGAGTTCACATAAGAGGACGTGAATATATAAAAGATGCGTTGTGCTCAACGCCGAGGACTCATCAAGGAACCGAATGCCAAGCCAGGAGGGTCCCATGGATATCATATCTCCCATCGTCCATGAGATTACCCACATATCTGCCCAACACCGAGGCTCTTACATGAAACCAAGAGCCAAGTCGAAGTAGCCCTACAATGCCAAATAAAACCTTATTTCCTCCTTAAATAGGCATACTTTTGATGGCACGTGAGACGGTTTCCGCGTTGCCCATGAGCGGTTTACTATACCGCTTTATTGGAATGCGGACGAGTAAGGAATGAACACATGGGATGGTGGTTTCCTTTCCGCGACCACCAACCACCCTTACCATGCGTGCATGTTGCCGACGCGGAATAAGGAGAGCCGTCGATCCTTGGCGTCAATCCCCATGCGAAAAAGAAAAGGTTTTTTTTTGCGTTTTATATTGTTTTAATTTTTTTATTATTATTTTAAATTAATGTTTTTTAAATATTAATTTAATTTTATTAATTTAATGTAGTGTCTCTCAACCATGCCCCTTTTTAAAGCTATAATTAATTAATTTCACCTAATACACTGCTGTGCAATCTTTGGTTCTCACATCATATCTGTCCATCTTACAGATAATACATTTTGAATGAACACCATAATTAATGTGTAATTGCCAATGCCATTTCCCGGCTTCTTCCATCGTGATTCATGGCATTGGGCACACATTTTCCAGTTGCAGATTAAAATTTTGGTAGACTTTATCTCCAGGGTATTGAGCTATCCAATAAGCTATGGCAGTCATATTATTATCCTTATGGTTTGGCATGCAGCATGTCAGAGCCAACATCATTTGTACTGAAACAACCATGCCCCGGGGGACCAGATCTTCTGGAACCAAATTGGACCATCAAGGGTTTCGGATCAGGTACTCTGGCTGATCGCACTTTATGCTTAAGGGAGACTCTCGCTACAACCCATAGGCATCCGCATCAAGTTCCAATAAATCGCTGCGAATGCAAGGGTTCGGGCTCTTGGGGAAAACATCCTTCTCAGAGGTAGGTACCGTATTGTGAACCATGAAACTTCAACCCCCTTGCTGGTACCAATTTTGCAAAATAGTAACATTACAAATGTCCATTAGCTAAAGCTATAATTATAAGATTCCATTGGCGAAGAAAACCGTAGACAATTTTGCAGTTTAGATGCAATTTTCTTTTTACAAAATTTATCCATTTTTTAGATATAGATTTCCAAAAAATTAGTTTAATTTGAGGGCTTGATTAATTCCCCATACTAACTACACTAACTATGTTAAATGAGAGACTAAAAAACCAGTCAAATAGATAAACCTATGCTGATGAAAAATGACAATAGAAATGAAAAATTTACCTTGGGAAAATATATCCATAGCCTCAGCTCTGAATCTATTAAAATGATTTACTTCAACAAACAAAGGGAAAGTGGTGGCGGTTGGATTAATGGTAGAACCAACACATGCAAAGTTTGATCCATGTTTAAAGTTAGATCCCACCAATTTCAAATACTAGCTCAGTAATGTTGGATTCATTGCCTCATTTGTAATTCATTCATTAACAAACAGTCAGTCTAGACTTTCAAATCTTTACATCAAGAAATTACCCAACACGATATAAAACGTCCAGGTACATAAAAAAAAAATCGATAACCAAGCTCTCCCCAGATTCGTAGTATCTCCAAGTGTGTTTTTCCTGGCTGGGAAGGAGAGAATGCAGCCTCACGCCTGCCACAAGGCTGCCTATGTCATAATTCGAGTGTCCAAAGTTGAAAATTGCAGTGAAATTACAAGCCCCAGCCCTCGGGTCTTGAATCTGCCACAATAAATATTGGTGAAGCTCCAAATATTAAATCGAAACTTTGCAAGAATAAGTAGAGACACCACCACTGAAAACGTTTTTGATGCTACTGCTGTAAATATGCTATAATTTGCTTCATACTTTGCTTTTTAAAAAATGTATATACAATATTAGGAATAACAGAAGGGTAAAAATATTTATTAAACGTTATATGAAACCCGACAATGCCAAGTCGAAGCAGCCATACAATGCCAAATAAAACCTTATTTCCTCCTTAAATAGGCATACTTTTGATGGCACGTGAGACGGTTTCCGCGTTGCCCATGAGCGGTTTACTATACCGCTTTATTGGAATGCGGACGAGTAAGGAATGAACACGTGGGATGGTGGTTTCCTTTCCGCGATCACCAACCACCCTTACCATGCGTGCATGTTGCCGACGCGGAATAAGGAGAGCCGTTGATCCTGCCTTGGCGTCAATGCCCATGCGAAAAAGAAAAAGGTTTTATTTTTGCGTTTTGTATTGTTTTAATTTTTTTATTATTATTTTAAATTAATGTTTTTTAAATATTAATTTAATTTTATTAATTTAATGTAGTGTCTCTTAACATTCATTTAATTTAATTCGTTGAATTTAATTTAATTAATTTAATTTAAAGACTTTTAATTTAATTTGATTTAATTAATTTAATTTAATGTCATTTAATTAATTAATTTAATTTAATTAATTCAATTTAATTTTTTTTTAATTAATTCAATTTAATTTAATTTTTTTTTTTTTTTTTTTATTAATTATTATTTAATTTAATTTAATTTAGTTGTTGATAAGAATTAAAAAAAAAAGAAATACCATGTAAAAGAAAAGGTTTTTTTTTGCGTTTTATATTGTTTTAATTTTTTTTATTATTATTTTAAATTAATGTTTTTTAAATATTAATTTAATTTTATTAATTTAATGTAGTGTCTCTTAACATTCATTTAATTTAATTCGTTGAATTTAATTTAATGACTTTTAATTTAATTTGAATTAATTAATTTAATTTAATCTCGTTTAATTAATTAATTTAATTTAATTAATTAATTTAATTTTTTTTTAAATTAATTCAATTTAATTTAATTTTTTATTTTATTTTATTAATTATTATTTAATTTAATTTAATTTAGTTGTTGATAAGAATAAAAAAAAAAAAAAATACCATGTCAAAATAAAAGGGGTTTCGGCAAAATTTCTTATATAATTATATAATGCTAGTGTTATTTTATTTATATTTAATTAAATTTCGTATATATTTTTATTTAAATTTCGTGTATAATTATATAGCGCTAGTATTATTTTATTTAAATTTAATTAGATTCCATATATGTTATAACCTAGGTTTCTTAAAAAATTAAAAGTTAATATTTAAAAATATAAAGCTACTCATGAACTTTCAATTTAAAAGTTCTTCATAGATTTAAAGTTTTAAGGTCAATTATAGTAAGGTTGAAGTGGTTGGTGAAGTTATATTTAAATTAGCATAGATAAAATTTATATTATAATTTATATTTAAGGGAGAAATTTAAAATATTTAAATTTAAACTATATAAATATTTAAAATTTTGGAAAAGAAATAAATAAATATATATATATATAAATAAATAATAAAGAGTGGTTTAAGTGGTTTGGTGAAGATCTAGGGTTTTATAAATCCATGTATTTAATCAAATTGTCTTAGTATTTATTATATTTAACATCCTACATAAAATTAAATTTAAAAAATATGTAGGTGTAATTATATAATGATAAAAAAAAATTACAATTGCAATTTTTGGATGGTCACATTACAATTTCTCATAAAAAATTACAATATCTTTAATTTTTCAATTCTTGGTTCATTGCATTTCATGATCGTTGAAATTGCATTTTCATTTTACAGAATGTGAGTTATTCTCAATTATACTTGTTGAAATTCTAAAACTTGTAATTTTCAAAATGCCGAAATTGCATTTTCCTACATAATAATTCTAAAGTTGAAATTGCAATTTTAATAATTCTTTACCTCTCTTATTAACCATGTTATGGCCTAGATGCCCATATTTAATTGAAAGATAATTAGGTGAATAGAAAGTTGAATGGCTTGTGTTAAACAATACCAAGATGAAATAACAAATAGCAAATTATATTGAAGATGAAAAGAAGTTCATCATCATGGAATTTTGGGTTTTTCAAAGATGGGGTAATATGAACTATTGGATGCTTCATTTCATGTTTTGAATGTAAGTAAATTAGAAAAAGGTTTACTACTCTATTAAGCTTAATAAATGTAAACTCAATTTTATTGAAAAAAACATTCATTACTTATGGATTTATTATTATTTTTTAAATATATCCAATTGAAAATTTTAAATCAATTTTAACTAATGGTATACTTTTAAAATCAATATTTCGAAAATAGAAAAACACCTAATGGCTCTATTTGAACAATGTAAACTATTTCCTAGAAATTTATCTATATTTTAAAGAAAATTAAGGATTCCAAAACCTCAAGAATAAGAGAGGGTTCCAAGACCAAACACTGGTGGATTGTTATTAAATCCTTTTACAAATTTTTTATTAAATCACTCAACTATTCCATTTGCTTATGGATGACAAGGGGAACACTTCCTATTTCTATCATAAATTTAGACGTAATAATATTTATACACTCATAATAACATGTTCTATGTTAGCCCTTCATTTTTAAGTAAGTGTTATGGAAAGTAGAAAGTCAAAAAAATCCTTGGGATGAGTAGAAAATATGTGGCAAGAAGATGAAGGAGATGTGGTACAAGTCATATGCCAATAATTGAGATGATATAATGCAATCAATGCATTGATCAAGGGTAGTGGAAAAACAAAATCATTAAATGATGTAATGTAATTCAAGTCAACAAAATCATTAAATGTTTTTTCAAAAACATAATCATAAAATATTTTGATAATTCTAATGACAAATATTTATTTTTTAAACAATCTCATAAAATAAACAATCCAAACCAAAATCATAAAATGTTTTGATAATTTAGATAATTTTTTTTAATTAAGATAAACATCAATGATAATGTGATAATGTGAATGGTTTAAAAGTAATTAACATAAATATTAAATTCCATTAAAATATCATTAATAATTTAAAAAATACTAAAAAAATCCAAACAATAGACACTTTCATATGGAGTTACAAACTTTTACAATTCAGCCTACTCATATGGAGTTACAAACTTTTACAATTCAACCCAGTCATATGCCGTTAGTTTGGAACACAAGAATAAGTATATATTTCTTTTACAAATCAGCCTACTCATATGAAGTTACAAACTTTTACAATTCAATCGACTCATATAAAGTTAGTTTGGAGCACAACAATAAGTATATATTTCAATTGAGAAGAGGTTATGCTTAATATAGATCCATTATATTAAGAAAACCTAATAACTGCCTATATTAAATGCAATTGTGAAATTACTATCTTGTTATCATGTCAGTGCCATTTGTCAAAAACCCAGATTCATGGTATTATAAAATTGAAGTTTTCACAATTTATAACATCTACATTTTTTAAATTTGATAAATAAAAAATAAATTATCTAAAAATAAAATACATTTTTATTTTTGACATTAAAAGTTTCCAACCATGTTAATGTTTTCCAACCATGTTCATGTCAAAACTAAGAGTTGTAACCAAAACTTGCATTGAGTTGGCAGAATAATCAAATAAGTCTATAGTTCTACACCTGAGTGAACCCTTAATATATTTTTACGGAAGAACACTACACTAGTACCATTTTACTCCCATTTACAAAACCTGTAAAGGTTGGCGGTAAAGATTCATCATGCTGGAAAATTGAGTCGGATGGTAACTACCTAAATTTGCATAGTCACGACAGCAGAGTGAGAGAGGTGTAAATGCAAATCGTAATGACAGTGGTGTAAAATGCAAATAGTAATATCAATGTCATTATTTAGACATGAAGTAGGGAGAAATCCCCCGCAAAAGTCTCCACAAAGAGAATTATATAACCTCTTACTCTCAATTTGGGCTTCTCATCATCATTTGAGGAGGCAGATTTTCATAAGATAGTAAGCAGCTCATCCATACAAATAGGATTTTATAGGCTTTAGGTCAGCCATGGCTGTGAATTAAACTCCAGGCCAGTGACAAAAAAATATCGTGTGCTCCTATCTATGAATATTTTCGAACTCAAACGAGGGCGGGAAGCGGCAATGTCACTTGTATCTGGTAGTAAGGCGGAACAAAAAATTTCAAAATTCAAAATTCAAATGGGCGATACAGGAAAACGGTTTCATGGAAAACAACGTTAATATAGACATCTGTAGATAGATTTAGGCCCATCTCCCTCTACAACGTTTAATACAAGATCCTCAAAAAGATAATTGCAATCAAGTTATGGAAAATCATCCCTTCCATCGTCTCGATTAACCAAGGATGATTTGTCTTTTATTTTTTTGGAACCTTGAATTACCTTTAATTCTGTAGGTTTCGATATCAGAGATTGCTACTGCAAAAGGTTTTTATATTTGAGATGGTGAATTTATTTAACAAAGAACCAGGTGCACTAGACTTGTGCCTTAAAGCTGTATTTCATTCAACTAGCATTTTGAAGTTAGGGTATGCTTTGCACTCTGACCTGAAGCGTCTTTCTGATTCCTATGGAGAGCTGGAGTGTTTTCGCTACTGTGAAGCACCTAAATTAGACCTTCAAAAGGTTTTTCCATCTGTTCTAGGGGGGCTTTCCGACCTTGCAAAGACTATGCTGGGAAGTGCTTTAAACAAAAGTACTAGGATGAGTGACTGGAGGGAGCGTCCCTTGAGCAATAGTCAGGTACACTAAATATAAATCCATGCTACGGTATAAGTTGCACTACAAAGTATAAGAACCAGTACAAACCTCTAAAAGATGATAAGAACATACAAACTACAAATTTAAACGTTGCTACGAAATTTATATGGGAATGTTCAAATGAAGATTTTCAAGCATACAATAGACTCGTAGATATCTCCAGTAACTGAAATATGCAACCTCTTATAACTTGAAGAAGGCACAAAAATACCCATACCCCATGGGCCTTGTACAAAATCCAGATACTAAACTAAATGGACGAGAATGATAGGAATTTGTAGGACGAGGAGTACCTGAAGTTCTAATTTACAGGAGGACGATTCAGCCGCTCCAGCTGCTCGCAATAGGATTCAGGTTCTAATTTTCAGAGGACAAGAATAATGTTTCAGCAGCTCCAGCTATAGGAATTTGCGGGACGAGAATGAGGACCAGGTCTCTTAGCATTTTGCAATGGACTGCACTGCCTTGAATGCAGGTAGATGGGCGATGAATGCAGGTAGGTGGGCATTGAACCTTGAGGATATGGCGAGAGCGAGACTGTGTACGATGAGATCTCCAGGATATGGCTGCAGCTGGCTCATGATCAAGATGCACGTTTTTGATGGGACTGTATGGCGCTTCGTGTGGTAAGTCTACGTCAATAATTATAATACATTATTATAATTATAAAAACTAGTTGAATGATATTGCAATATTTCTCATTTATGCAATGACATGAAATGGATGATAATGTATGGTATGTTCTTATTTCATATTCCTTTATGGCATGTTCTTATTTCATATTTCTTTATAGCATGGATGAAAAGTTAATGTATTATTATATTTTATAATAGCTTATTATAATTATAAGATTTAGTTGAAAGATATTGTAATATTTTTTATTTATGCATGATAGTATAAACTAGTGTGATATTACATTTTTTTGGGGGGATAACTGGAAGTAGAAGAAAGATTAATATTTTGTCTATATTTTGTACTTTCTTATGTAATTTGAAAAGTTAAATGTATTATTATATTATATTTTATATTACGTTTATGTGATGAAATGAATTAGGTAAATTTAGGATAATGCATCACCATATTTCATATTTCGTTAATGGGATAGCAAGACGTAAAGGAAAGGTTAATGCCTTGTTTATAGTTCATAATTATTTTATGGGATACTATGAAAGGCTAATGTATTATTATATTTATACTACGTTTATATGATAATATGAACTGGTTGAAAGATAAGATAATGTTATGATATTTCTTGATGTTATAAAATGAACTAGATGAAAAGTTAACACATGCCTATATTTCACAGTTCACTTAGGGGATTGTAGATTGTAAGATTAAAGACATAGCCTTCCTTTTTGTCAAATTGTACCCTTAGGGTTTGATCCGTTTGCAAGTGTTACTTATTTAAGATATATTTCAACTATGATAGAGATCCTTGCCAATTCACATATGGAATAATTGTTCCAGAACAAATGCTTTGGAAAGCCAAAGAACTATAACTTAGGAGTAGACACTTATAGTATAAAAAAAAAAGAAGAAGAAGAAGAAGAAGAAGAAGAAATCATTCACTAACTACGAGCATTAAATTGTCGAATAGAGATGGTATCAATAACGTAAAATTGTATTTTAGGAAAAATCTACTCGGAGAAACTTGGAACAAAGACCAACGATATTTTAAACCGTTTTCTACATAGCCATGATGAGAAAACAAGTGGACGGATATAATCGGTGGATTTGCTGAATGACGAAAAATTGATCAATTTTAAATGATAAGACACCAAGATGCTCAGATTGACGAGACTTTGACGGATTGTCGAGGAAGAGAAACCAACTTAAAATTTGAAAATGAGATATCAATGTGATTGGGATGATGAGCTGAACTCAACAACATGCATTTTGCATTACAACAAAACCATTTATGAAAACTCATGACTACGAACTTGAAATTTAACCATGGTATCGAAATGGTCAAATGAAGGCAATGTTTCGTAAAAAGAAGTATGGAGACGATTAGCATAATAAATAGAACGCAATGAAGCTAACCTTAGTTCATAATCCAACATGATAAAATGACAACTAGCCCTCGAGATGGAACTTGATGGGGTTAAGAAGACACTTTGTGTGACTTGATGAATCTGTCGAAGTGGTCCTATGACAACATAAACGAAGAGATAAGGGAAATACATGATAAGCTCATGGAGCTGAACATGATTATACTAATGACAAGAATAAGTGATATCGAAAATCTAGTTGGGACCGACAGTTATTGAATGTACTATCGAATTGATATTATACACAATTATGATTGAGTTCCTGAGAATGTATTGGAACCATGTTGGAAAAAAAAATAATAATAATAATGATTAGAACCACTTGTGCTTAATATGGCCATGATTGTTGGAGAAAAATAGAAGGGAATGGAAAGAAGATGATAATAGGAAATTAAGATAAAGATTAGTGTCAAAAGTACAAGAACAAAAATTAACTTCAGGATGAAGTTCTATTTAAGAGGGGGTGTATGTAATGCCCCTAGAATGACTGTGGACCTTAAGGGCACCTATCAAGTGACCCGGCTGAACAAGTTCGATATAGTGGTCTCTTGATCCTTGTTATGTCTTAAATGATTGAGGAAAACCTGAAGATGTGAATGATGATAATAATTGATAAATGAATTAAGGAATTAAATTATATTGTGTGGGTGGGATAATTGATTGATTACATCTTGCTTAATGATTAGCACGGATTGATCAAGTCAAGTGTAGTGGGACATTTATAGTCCTAGCTGTGCGACTTGGGAGGACGCAGCTGAGATGCATCATAGATTTCCGCATTTATTCTGAACTTCGGGATGAAGTTCTAAATAAGTAGGGGTGTATGTAGTGCCCCTAGACTACTGTAGACATTGAGGGAACCTGCTGAGTGACCTGACTGTTTGAAACATTAATAAAATAACCCTATGATTTTATTTTGAGTATATTTATGATTACGATTGATTGATATATGTGCATTTGGGTAGTTATTGTGAATGGACGATTTCATGTTGTTTAACAATTAACTTTGATATGAAAACTGTACATATGAATGGTGCTTAACGACTAGTTGTGCAATTGATTATGTGATTAGACGAATGAGTAACGATTGAGTAAACTATAGATGCTTAATGAAGCAATAGATTTATAAATCAAATTGTGATTATTGAGGACATTGCTACTAATTTACGTTTGTGAGAAATGTGTGTAGCGACAGGTGAAACAGTTCACCGACGGACACACAAAGGAATATGAAGGGTCGTAGAGTACGGGTAAACTTAACTGCATAAAAACATATAAGTTTGCACCTAGAGCATTACTTAGAAATGCATTTCAGTACTTTAGGCATTTGCATATATCTAAACATAAACAATCATTGGAGAATGTTATGGCAAATTATCACATCGTCGATCTACTGCGTTGGAAGGCCACATTTTCCTTTTTTAGTGATTCTGTAGAACCCCTCCTTTAGGGTCCCCTTGAAATGAACCTGAAACTTTAACAACTTCATACAAAAATATTAGCCATCATAGTTATTGGAAAAATAAAATAAAAAGCATGAATAACTTAACAAAAATAAGCAAAACCTTAACCTGTCAACCCGATCCAGTTGGTCCATTGTCACCTTCTTCTTCCGTAGGATCCCTCCAGCAAAGCTCGTTTAACCATTGGCGAAGCAACCGTTAGCTTCGCCACCCAACCATAGCCTCATGCTTTCAGTCGCATGGCCTCCCCCGAGCTTTGGGTCGTAAAGTTCACACACAATTCTCAAGAAACCCAGCTTGGGTTTCCCCCCCACCAAGATTTCCAGCCAAACCCTCAATAGCAGCAAGTCATGAGGTAACTCAATATTACGATAGTCATCCAGGGTCTGGGTCCTTTACCCATTCCCAATGCCTTCCTTATAAAGGAAAATCTCATGCGACACATGTCGCTTCATGCAAAAATATTCATTTTATTAAATTAATAAATTAATAAAACTCACCCATCCATGTGTCAGTTTCTCTAGGAGATGCACCAACATCCCTAAGTTTGCTCAAGTTTGTCCCCTAGATATTTCACATAACTCCTAGATTTGTGGTGTAGGTGGAGTTGACTAGGTGTCCATGCCTAGGATTCCATTTTGCTCCTAAATACATATTTATAATATTTTTGAATAATCAGAAGTATCCTTTCATGTGCAAATGCCTAAATAACACTTAATATTATTTAAATGCCAAAGTAATCATTTATGTGCAAATGCCTAAAGTACTCAAATACATTTCTAACTAATGTTCTAGGTGCAAACTTATACGTTTCAATGCAGTTAAGTTTAGCAATCAACTTTTACTAGGACCCCGGTGCCACACCATTGGGCCTCCTTGTTCCTTAATTTAATTTCCCCGACATGGCACCACTCCATCGGGTCCAGTCGTCCGTAGTTTCCATTCCTTGGCAAGGTACCACATCGTTGGGCCCTTGTGTCCGTTCTTTCCATTCTCGGCAGGGTACCGCACCGTCGGGCCCTTCTGCCGTCATCCTTCTGTTTTGACTTGCGAGAACTTTATGTAGGGATTTCAGGAGCCGTTACCTTCCATCCTCCGTCTACACGCTATTAGGGACTAATGGCGTTGAGGAGTGAGTCCATTCTCACTGCGCGCCCCCCAACTCGTACGTGACCAGCTCCATCGTGGTTGACCTCGTACGCCCTCACGCTTTCCTCTTGAGCAAGCGGATCAATGCTTATCTGCTCAAGCGTGGTATTCCGTCGGAAGTCGACATCGTCGTCACTCTCCTTGTGTGTGATTTACCTGTACTCTACGACCCTTCATATTCCTTTGTGTGTCCGTTGGTGAACCGTTTCACCTGTCGCTACACACTATTCTCACAAACGTAAATTAGTAGCACTGTCCTCAATAATCACAATTTGATTTATAAATCTGCTGCTTCATTAAGCATCTATAATTTACTCAATCATTACTCATTCATCTAATCACATAATCAATTGAACAGCTAGTCGTTAAGCATCATTCATATCAAAGTTAATCATTAACAACACGAAATCGTCCATTCACAATAACTACCCAAATGCACATATATCAATCAATTGCAATCATAAATATACTCAAAATAAAATCATAGGGTTATTTTATTTATGCTTCAAATAGTTGGGTCACTCAGCAGGTGCCCCTCAATGTCTATAGTAGTCTAGGGGCACTACATACACCCCTACTTATTTAGAACTTCGTCCCAAAGTTCAGAATAAATGTAGAAATCTATGACGCATCTCAGTTGCGTCCCCCCAATTCGCAGAGCTAGGACTGTCACTGTCCCACTACACTTTGACTTGATCAATCAAGGATAATCATTAATCAAGATGTAATCAATCAATTATCCCTCGCCACACATAGAATTTAATTCCTTAATTCATTTATCAATCATTGTCGTCATTCACATCTTCAGGTTTTCCTCAATCATTTAAGACATAACAAGGCTCAAGAGACCACTATATCGAAGTTGTTCAGCCGGGTCACGCGATAGGTGCCCTTAAGGTCCACAGTCATTCTAGAGGCATTACATACACCCCTACTTATTTAGAACTTCGTCCCGAAGTTAATTTGTTCTTGAAATTTCGAAGCTAGGCTTTATCTTAATTTCTATTCTCATCTTCTTGTTATTCTCTTCTATTTTTCATTAACAATCATTAATCATTAGTTTTCTAAATCATCTATTATGGTTCCAATACATCCTCAGGAACTCAATCGTAATTTGCGTAATGTAGATCCAATAATATCCTTATAATTGTCAGTACCAACTAAGATTTGCTATACCTCCCAATCATGTACGAAGGTCTATGATGTCCAAATTATCTACAAGCTACGTCGTACCAATGTCCACTCAATAGTTTTCAAATCATCATTTAGCATAAAAAAAATCCAAGCGAAGATCCAAATCTATTTGGTTATCCTCCCTCCAAGACGAGAAGGTAAATATAATAAAATATTCAGTCAAATAAAGATAGGTAAAATATAATCACGGATTTAACAAATCGGGAGAGGCCCTCAAATAGTCCCGAAAACCAAATTCCATAAGACTACTTCCAAATCCCTAAATGTCGGTTCTCAATTCGATAGGATTCCTAGGGTCAGAACTTAATGGCTTAGTCGAACATATTAAAATTTATCTCGTATTCCCTTCATCAGTGTCATCACGTCTCGTTTAATGAGTTTATCACATCCTTACGTCAATTCATCATTTATGTTGTCACAGGATTACTTCGACAGACTCATTAAGTCGTACAATGTGTGTTTTCTCAACCTCATCGAATTCTATCTAGGGCTAGTCGTATTTTCGTCAAGGTTTGACCATGTTCTAAGATTAGACTCATTGAGTTCATTTAATTATGTGATTGTCTCGAAATTTTTTTTTTTTTTATTTTTTTTTTTCCTAAAGCCGTCTTCACTAGGCCCCTTCGATAGACTTTCCCATTTGAGAATTCTTCTTTTACTGTCGTCATGGTTATGTCGAGTTTGTACCTTTTTTTTATTTCTTTTAACAACATTGCCATGCTAGAAAATTAGTGTCATTGGGATTAGATCCTCATGCTAGTAACATTGATGTCTCGCTTTTCAAATTTTAAGTCTGTTTCACTTTGTCTACAATCCGTCAAAGTCTTGTCAATCTAAGCATCTTGGTGTCTTACCATTTAAAATTTATCAATTTCCCGTCATTTAGTAAATTCACCAATTATATCCGTTTTTCTCAATAAAATTGGTCAATGACTCAACAAACTCAATAACCTTATCCTTACCATTGCAATTACCCGTTTCATTGCTTTCATCTTCCACTATCATCAATGTTATCCTAACAATTTTGATTACCCTATTTATTATCAACTTTCTTTACTCACAATATATATATAGAGAGAGAGTCCAAAATGTAAATCACTCATTGCTAAGCAACTTAAGCATTTTTTTTTTTTAAACCAGTGTATATATACTAGTTTCAGATACAGGACTCACATTCCACTTCATACTTTTATGAGTCAATCCTTGTTTTAACTAAGATTTTCCACAACATAATGTGTGTATATATATATATATATATATATATATATATTAGTTTCATAATAACTGTATCCACAAGACACAAATATCTTCTTCCAACTCCTTTCTCCTAGACAAGTTCTTAGTCTATATATAATATAAACAATCTCCATAAGAAACGAAATAGTTTCTCTCATTACTTTCCTTTCACAAATGAGTAAATTATATATATATAATTACTATTAAATATAAAAACAAGTATATATATATATATTAATTTATTTATGCAGTGTCCACTTTTAATTCTCTTTCATTTATAAAAATATAAGAATTGTACTTGAAAATGAAACAAAACTGAATTTGGTAGAAGACTCATTCTTGATGCTTCTTATTTGATCATAATAATTTTTTTTTTATAATTTAACATAGTTCTTATATAAATGTTAATGACCTATATAACTTCCACATTTATTTTTAGTGATGACACGATCTTCTTCAATTCACCTTATTTTATATGTACATAAAATATAAATATTTATATACAAATGAATTCCACCTCTTAATTAAGAATATTAGTTAAAAAAATATGTATATCAATTGCTACCTATAATCTTCTACGTGATATACATAATATCATATACATAATATTAACTTCATTTTGTAAGTAAAATAAACACTTATATTACTCAAGAAAGGCGGTTTATTCTACAAGATATCAAATACCATTAACCACTTTGGAGCATTATCTGAATAACTTTACTTTCTAAATAAAGTATAAGTGATATATATATTTTAGATATTTTTCTACCAAATATGCATAACCAATAACCTCATCTTCCAGATAGGGTGATTAATTATATTATTCAAGATATATACTATATATTCATGTATATTACTCATAAGTTAAATGGCTCCCAAAAGTTTAAGTATAAGACAAAGGTTGGCTTGTTTCAATCTAATTGAAGGGTACAATTATAAGATAATATGGTTATAGTTACTTCTACTACCGTTATGTAATAGAAATAAAGAGTAGCATATCGACGCATTATTGTGTGATGGTTCATCATTTGTTCGAGGGCTACATTCATCGGGAAAATGTCAATACCTGCTATTCCGGAGAATTAAGGTATGGCCAGAATTATAATCATTACATAGAAAGTCGACTCCCAAGGAACAAGTGCCACAAAGCAAGATTTGAACCCGGATGGGAAGAAAAACAACATTCCTCCCAACCACCCGATCTACACTCAATTAACTACTCTTATTAATACTTGAAGATAAAATTATGCCGAGTGTTTCATTGGAAAGAGAAAGATCCGTTGCATGGCCACCGATGGACCATTCCTATGATCTCGGTCAAGGTGGACATGACACACAACAATTAGAACCTAACTTTGTTGTCATAAAGAAAGGCGTTAACCCCGCTAATTAAAGGTCTGTCAGTCAATAACACATGGATCACGGAGGTGTGAATATAACTGGGTAGTATTTTTTAAAGCAAAACGCTCAGTTACCTCTCGTGATGGATTTAGTACCAGGATATGACGTGGTTTCTCTGCTTAGTGTGGAATTCGATCTAATTAAGATCGGAACTGTATCCAATCATGATAATAAATCTGAAGATTATACTAATTCGAAGAGTCGACCGAACTCACACGCTATCTGCAGTTTGTGTAGTTATTCTATCAATGCCACCAAAACTATTGGCAAGTTCCAGTACTATCGGATCTGCAGACTATCTATGAGACGGTCTACTGACTGAACTAAGGTTTACTCATTTATCGCCCAGTTCCATCCCAAAATTTGTGCGATAATAAAATATTTCGATAAGGTTCATAAGAATTATACGAAATTACAGGTGAAATCAAAGAGTGCAACACCCACACAATTTCACACAGTTTCATAATGTTTAAGTAACATTAATATTTAAATGGGTCGATGCAATTAAATGGATTATACTATATATCTGTGGAATAAGAAATGATATACAAATTTAAACTTCTACTTTTATTATCAAAGGAATAAGGGTTCTTAGCCAGATCATGCTCCATCGGATCGCCGAGTATTAACAATAGGAACTCAGGATTTGGCCGTTTGCAGGATACGGATTTTACGCACAGGGTAGAGGTCAAGGAGTAAATGCGGCAAGTGGCAAGGGTGGGTCCCAACTGATCTTCTGTGCTAGGCGATATTGGGTTTGACAGTAGAGTGTGCGAGTGCAGAAATCACGGAGGTTGTAGGAGTTTAACAAGGGTATCACGCAGCTGGCAGTAGAGGATTCAGATCGACTCTTTTTTCAACACAGATCAAATGTCATACCTTATACTTTCTAAATGTAATGATAATGTGCCCATTACAACTCAGATTTAATGAATTCCGCTGATCCTAATCACTATCTCGAAATTTAATTATATACTTTTCTGTATTTCATTATTTATCCATGGCAAACTCAAAAAACTAAAAATAAAAGAAATTAAACAGAGCTGGAAGTCAGAGCCATAACGCTCAGCGCTGAAGGATTTGGGTGATTATAGGGTTAACTAGCCTTTCTCCCAGTGAAAGGTATTTCTATTGGTTCAGGCGTTGCTCTAATGCAGAGATCCAGTGAAAAGAATTTAGTATAAGGGTGGATTTGATACACAGCGTTTTGGATTGCCCACGTTTATTGCAGACAGAACTTCAAGATCGACTACATGTCTAGCATCTTGACTGCTTAAGAATTTTTTTTTTTTTTTTTTTTTTGCAAACTAGAATTAAAGAGAAACAGAAGTAGGAGTCTTCTTTAGGCTAAAACGCTCGACTGTCCAGGGTTACAAGTCATAGTTTCAACGCGGAAGGATCTATAAAGGTTAATTTCATTAATGCGCCTAAGCTATCCACAAATTTCAACAGAGAAAGGATTGGATTACACGCCGGGATCGACTTTTATTCAAAGAACCTGCTACGTATTCTTCCTTCAAGACATTAATCAACAGGGTTTTAGTTATGAAAATAGGATTCGATCTTCCCAAGATAAACCTGAAGGTGTAATCGGTTACTCGTGGATGGTGGAACAAAGATCTAAAGGTAAATTCGGACAGATAGCGTATGAGCTAGAAAAGGACATTCTAGCTTCGTTAGATCTCTTCCAACATTAAGTATAGGATTTATTTCATGCTTTGAAATGCGATTGTAGAAATTCTGAAACCATACTTTTGAAACAGAAATATAGATGCATGATCATTCGCGGAATTTCAAATACAGAGATCTAAAATCTTCATTTAAACTGAGACTTTTCTATTGAATAAAAACAGTGATAAAAAAAAGTACATAAATTTCAAGTTTACAGCGAGCATTTTCAGAGTTTTACATGGATCCTGAGATCTATTAAAGTAAAATTTGAAATCTAAATCTATGTGCATAACCGAATCTGAATAGCTTCAATGAACCAACTACCTCAATGGAATTATGCCGTGATCAAATAATCTATCATCCAGAAATCTTTCTTGGTATAAAAATTAGCATACTAAATAATTCAATGTATAAAAACCTGTAGGGATGGTTGCTCCGGCTGTAGTTGAAACTCCTCGAATGTCGTTGTTCGAATCCCACTTTAGATCTCCAGGAATCACGGACAAGACCCCTGATAACAAAATATCAGGCTGGTGCCCTTAAGGATCAACCGGCTCTGATACCAAATGTAGAACCCCTCCTTTAGGGTCCCCTTGAAATGAACCTGAAACTTTAACAACTTCATACAAAAATATTAGCCATCATAGTTATTGGAAAAATAAAATAAAAAGCATGAATAACTTAACAAAAATAAGCAAAACCTTAACCTGTCAACCCGATCCAGTTGGTCCATTGTCACCTTCTTCTTCCGTAGGATCCCTCCAGCAAAGCTCGTTTAACCATTGGCGAAGCAACCGTTAGCTTCGCCACCCAACCATAGGCTCATGCTTTCAGTCGCATGGCCTCCCCCGAGCTTTGGGTCGTAAAGTTCACACACAATTCTCAAGAAACCTAGCTTGGGTTTCCCCCCCACCAAGATTTCCAGCCAAACCCTCAATAGCAGCAAGTCATGAGGTAACTCAATATTACGATAGTCATCCAGGGTCTGGGTCCTTTACCCATTCCCAATGCCTTCCTTATAAAGAAAAATATCATGCGACACATGTCGCTTCATGCAAAAATATTCATTTTATTAAATTAATAAATTAATAAAACTCACCCATCCATGTGTCAGTTTCTCTAGGAGATGCACCAACATCCCTAAGTTTGCTCAAGTTTGTCCCCTAGATATTTCACTTAACTCCTAGATTTGTGGTGTAGGTGGAGTTGACTAGGTGTCCATGCCTAGGATTCCATTTTGCTCCTAAATACATATTTATAATATTTTTGAATAATCAGAAGTATCCTTTCATGTGCAAATGCCTAAATAACACTTAATATTATTTAAATGCCAAAGTAATCATTTATGTGCAAATTCCTAAAGTACTCAAATACATTTCTAACTAATGTTCTAGGTGCAAACTTATACGTTTCAATGCAGTTAAGTTTAGCAATCAACTTTTACTAGGACCCCGGTGCCACACCATTGGGCCTCCTTGTTCCTTAATTTAATTTCCCCGACATGGCACCACTCCATCGGGTCCAGTCATCCGTAGTTTCCATTCCTTGGCAAGGTACCACATCGTTGGGCCCTTGTGTCCGTTCTTTCCGTTCTCGGCAGGGTACCGCACCGTCGGGCCCTTCTGCCGTCATCCTTGTCTTTTGACTTGCGGGAACTTTATGTAGGGATTTCAGGAGCCGTTACCTTCCATCCTCCGTCTACACGCTATTAGGGACTAATGGCGTTGAGGAGTGAGTCCGTTCTCACTGCGCGCCCCCCAACTCGTACGTGACCAGCTCCGTCGTGGCTCACCTCGTACGCCCTCACGCTTTCCTCTTGAGCAAGCGGATCAATGCTTATCTGCTCAAGCGTGGTATTCCATCGGAAGTCGACATCGTCGTCACTCTCCTTGTGTGTGATTTACCCGTACTCTACGACCCTTCATATTCCTTTATGTGTCCGTTGGTGAACCGTTTCACCTGTCGCTACACACTATTCTCACAAACGTAAATTAGTAGCACTGTCCTCAATAATCACAATTTGATTTATAAATCTGCTGCTTCATTAAGCATCTATAATTTACTCAATCATTACTCATTCATCTAATCACATAATCAATTGAACAGCTAGTCGTTAAGCATCATTCATATCAAAGTTAATCATTAACAACACGAAATCGTCCATTCACAATAACTACCCAAATGCACATATATCAATCAATTGCAATCATAAATATACTCAAAATAAAATCATAGGGTTATTTTATTTATGCTTCAAATAGTTGGGTCACTCAGCAAATGCCCCTCAATGTCTATAGTAGTCTAGGGGCACTATAGATTCAGAGCTTCTTTGCAATACAACAGTTTCCTCCTTCGATTGACATATTTGCTTGAGTTTAAACTTCACATTAGCTTGATTGTGCCTATTTCTTTAAGTTGGGTATTTATATGATGCTCCTATATCTGAAGTACACTTATATGATAGCAGCAGCAGTGACGATGATGATGACGATGATCTCGAGAAGAAGACTTGTCTAGCAGATCTGTGTCAAGAAATACCTTCCTAGTTAAGAGGGAGTGTTGATGTATATGTAACTTTGGAATGTATTTCATCTATGTATTTCATATATATATTTATTGTACCCTTATTATAGATGTGTTATTCCTCTATAAGGAAGTGTCATCATGTGGATTGACAAGTGTCGCAAGTGTGTGTACTTGCCGATGGGTTATTAGACCACCATTTGTGGGGTCGGCCCTGAAATATATATTATATTGTGGATGTACCTAGATAGACAATTCAACCCCATAAGGTCACTGGGAAAATAGGTTTGTATAAATAGAGATCAGGAGATCTCTATTTAGATCATTCGGAAAGTCATCGAGGTTTATCTTGATGACTTGGTAGCTAAATCTAAGAAAAGGGCCGAACATTGTGCACATCTAAATGTTGTATTCATTTGATGTCGTAAGTACAACATTAGGTTGAACCCAAATAAGTGCATCTTTGGTGTGGATATTCAAAGATTACTTGGTTTCATTGTATCCAAGTATAGGATTATGGCTTATTCCCTTAAGGCTGATGCAATATTATAGTTTCCCCCCCTCCTCCCTGAAAACAATCCGACAACTTCAAATGCTACAAGGGAAATCAAACTTACTTAGAAGATTTATCACAAATTATGCCAAAATAGATAAATGTTTCATGTGTATTCTCAAAAAAGATGCACCATTCATATGGGATGACCAAACTCAACACTCACTCGATGCATTGAAGAAAATCTTGATGTCAACCCTGATACTTAGTCCTCTGAACTATAGTATATATTTCTGCTATATTTGGAAGCTACCGAATCTAGTTTAGGGATGGTATTAGTACAAGAAGATGATTCATATCGGGAATATGTCATATACTATCTTGGTAAGGGCCTTGTTGTCCTTGAATTTAGGTATTCCTAGGTAGAGGAGTTTGCCTTAGCAGTGGTTCATGCTAATTAAATACTTGGGCATTATATGTTTCCATGAAAAACAAAAATAGTGTCTAAAATGAACCCCATGCAACACATTTCGTCCCGTCATATAATCAGGGGAAACTATACGAAATGGGTAGTAATTTTGCAAGAATTTTATCTCGAATTCGTTAATGCTCACATGGTAAGAATGTTTTGATGAATGTCTCCATCATGACTAGGCCAATGGAGCTATTGGGTAAATAGACCCATTTGGATGATTTCCTTGTATGTAGGGGAACATGTCTTGGATAATTGAAATCTACTATTCCTAAAACCCTCTTAACTATGTTGGAGGATGGGTCCTCATAATAATAAACTCTGGTTTTAAGTACTATCTATCTCTAAAACCCTAACCCTCTCTCTCCCTCACACTATTTCCTAGTATATCCATCTACATCTCTCCTTATCTATCTCTCACACCCTACCCCTCTCTCTCCCTCCCACCATTTCTCAGTATATCCCTCCAAAAATCCCCTCCTCCATACTTCCCACCATACTCATTAGATCTATCCCTTTGCTAATCTATACCTCCCATGCTACCTCCCTCCCTCTCATCCCCTTTTCTATCCCCTTTTCCATAACAAACCACCTCTCTACCCCACCCCCCCACTCTCTCTCTAACCCCATCTCTTTCTCTCTCCGATTATCTTTAACCCCCTTCCTTTCTAACTCCCACACTCTCTCCCTCTCTCTCTTTAACCCCTCTCCTCCTCCCTGTTATTATACAAACTATCATCCCTAGAACACCTAGGCTGTGTGGACCAAGGAGCTAGTTACAGTAAGTGGGGAGGACATAGGTCCAATGTCACCATAACCTAACTCCTCATCTTCTTTGGTTAAGTCCTAAACCCATGGGAGAGTCCCTAATGGAGGAATAACCCCTCTAAGCACCAACACACCTGGAAATACCATTCTACAATCATTATGGTTAATATTAGTGCCTTGCATGGAGTCAACAATGGATAATAAAGACAAATAAGTAATATAAAAGGCGTAATTCAATATACCAATCAATGTCAATGAATATCACAAGTTCAACATACTTCACAATTCATATAATGCATCTACCTGATGCATACCAAGTATCTACCTGATACATATCATCATACATGATCCACCTAATCATACTGTGTATCCACCTGATACAAATACAAACTTAACCGAATATTTAGGGACACCTAAAATTGAAGTTATTGACATTTAGACACTGACCCATTATAATCCTCCCTTGACCCAACCTGACGATCATGTTTTGATACAACTAGATGTACCTTTTCCCATAGATCCCTTTAAATTTTTTCAAAATGTACAACATAATATGTCTAGAACCAAATTATGGTTAATCTAACAAGCATGGGATGTACTTCCACTACACCTAGTGTCTTTTGAGGAAACATGAATTCTTCTTATGTATATTTAGTTATCAAAATCATTTCTTCTACCCATATGCCACATGTTCCCAATGTCTCTTCATTCATAATGCCATCTATTAGCAAACACATTCCAACCCTACGTTTTCCTAGTCTTGGAATACCTTCCACAAGTAATTTTATGCCTAGTTCGAGCTTCTCCTTTGGTGTATGTAATAATCTATTGATCCCTCAACAACTCCCCAAGCTATGTGATGTGGGGCCCCACCTGAAATTTTGAGCTAAAGGCCACTGATCCAAGTGTTGTTACTCTTTAATGATGTCTATACAACTACAATTTGGACGGAGTCCTTATAAGGTATGTTTTATCATACCATGTCTAATATTTCTCCTTTACAGGTTTTTTTATTATCATGCCATACACTTGGATATAGTAAACCCCCCCTGCCCTTACTGCCTATTCTTTCTATACAAGCAATTCATCCTTGAAAAGTTTGACAAAATATGAGTGAGAAAACTATCCCTGATTCCATAAGCTTAAATTTCACTTGATGAAAACCCTCAGTTTGTTTCACCCCTAAACCATCCAAAGAGTGAACCTAAAAGAAAAATAAGAAAAGACTTAGTTTTTTCGAAGAAGCGTCCTTGGAAAAATAATTTTGGAAAAATAGCTTTATACACCCATGTAACATATCGGAAATGGCATATGAAAAGCGGTGAAAAACGATGAAATGTCACATGGGTTATATCATACGTTTTGTGCATCCAATCTTATTTGCAACATCATGTGATGAGAGCTTGCATAAAGTACAAAGCAAAGTTTGTGCACCCTCTTAAGACCAGTCACATATTATGATGGTGAGCTCGCACAAATCGACTTTGCACTGGCCAATGTGTATATGATGAGCCCGCAATACCATGGTGCAACCATCAAATGTGTATCGTCGCATGTAGAGTCGAGCTTGCACATGGGACAACGAGTTTAGTTTTGTGCACAGATCATGGTCTCGACTCTTGGCATTGCGGAGGGGTTGCACAACGTACCATTTTGTGCACCCTCCAAGGACTAGTCTCCAATCATAACCGTGAGCCCGCACAAAACGATACAATGTGACTCTGTGCACTATCAAACAACTTTTGGTTGAATGGTCGATGGAGCCCGCACATTGTTATGTAACATTGGTTGAATGGTCGATGGAGCCTACACATCGTTATGTAACATTGGTTGAATGGTCGATGGAGATCGCACGGTTGATGAGTCAATAGCTCGATGCTTGAAGTCGTTTTCTCACGCTCCTTTGGCTTCTGTCTCCATGAATACTGGTTGCTGGAACAGTGGAAACCTATTGGAACACAACCAGTATTACAATGAATCAGATCCCTTTTTTGTTTCCACGAACACCAATGTCAAAGAATGCTTGCCTGCATGAATTTCAAACATAGTTGTAACAACAAGGGGACTAGGACTACTTAAGCGACTTGGTACAGGCTTCAAGGAAGTACAGTACTTAGCATGTACCAGTACTTGGTACATGCTAGTGTTACACAAGCAAGTTTGATACAAAAGAAAACATAGAAGATATAATGTGGTACGGCAAGAGAAAATAACATAATGTCGATCATGCATGGATTAACAAAAAAAAAACATGCGATACTTTGAGGGGTGTGCTCAAGTGGAATGTGCATCCAAGGAGGATGCAAGTTAGTTATTCCAACTATGAGTCAAGTGCATGTGAGCAAAAATGTGCATGACAATGAGTGCACATGATGAGCATGGGGTAACTGTGCATGACATATGAAGTGCACTAAGGGAAGATGAAATATCAATGTGGAAGTTGAAGCGACAAAGATGTGCTCAAGTAGTCATATGGAAGTTAAAGAGTAGTTGAAGATGGATGAAGCGTAGGGGAAGCTGCACCATGAGTAAACATGAATAATAAAAAAATGGTTGTCATTTGAGAGGGGTTAGCTAGATGGTCTTGAGACATGGCAATTGAAAGAGTCTACCATGGACCTCAAACATAGTGGTAAGGCAAATGTTGTAAATGTGTATATATATTGTTATGTTTGAGTAATGAAAATGAGTAGAGAAATTCCCTTATTATAACTTGGTTTTGTATGCCCTCTAAAATTGTTTCAACTTTTATGTTTGTAGTGCTTTTCTATTTTCAACTTATATCTTTCGAAGCATTGTACTTAGTCTGCATAAATATGATTTCATAGAATTATTCCCATCAAATCTTTAGTTTGCTGTAATAATAACCAACTTCACAGATTTAGTTCATTTAATATATTGTTAGCACTCTAAAGTCTGAGCTAGTTCAATTAAAAAATTTGTAACTCAATCTTATTTTGATCCTATATTTGAAGAAGAAATAAATATATAAAAAATAAAATAATATTATATCAAAATAACCTATTTTGACCACAAATTTATTAAGAATCTAATTTATGTCATATACCAAGTCCATGCATATAATGCATAGTATATATATCCTGTCCCTTCAATGTTCAGACACGGTGTTCAAAAAAGCGAATTTGAATTTCAAATCTCAAATGCCCGCGCTCCACGAAAGTTACCAAAGGACGGTTCCTCACCAATTTCCTCCATTCGTCGCCATGGCAGAAGATCCATCAAGGATACCTCAGAAAACTCACCGTCGGGACTCTGTAGTTCAAATCTTGTGCATTGGAGGAGCGCCTTCAGGGCTTGCAAGTTTCTTAGAAGGAAATGGGTGAAAGGATGTTGTTCTCTCCATACTAATGCTATGATGAAGGCGGTGAGCATTTTGCAACAGTTCATAAGATTTTTGGGGCAAGCATTGTCTGGAAATATTTGCTATATATTCTCATAATCTAGCGCTGCCAAACAGTTGTCACACATCCTACAAGGCACATGCTCAACTATGAGATCCAGTCTATGCCTGCTTAGGGCACATTTCCTCCTTGCACCAACTGGTATATAAACTAAATAGCCTCAGCGTATGCATTATTTGTTGTTATTTCCATAAATTGCTTCTGTTGGTATCTCCAGCTCTCAAGATATGTGTAATGAATTTTTTACAGGAGTTGGTAGGCCGAAATAACCTTCACGAGCGTGGGTGGCCAGCAGCATTTCATTCGGTGTTTCATCCATCTCCATGAATCATCCTGACAGTACCACATTAGTTCCAGGTAGATCTCTTTGCCATGTCATCCTATCTCCTAGTGCTACAAGGCATTCTTGTCTCATCAAATTCTCTAGCATTTTCTTAACAAAATTTCAGTCCCTAAACCAAATACTATCCAATTTCTGGTCTAGTCGGGTTTAGTGCGTGGAATGTTCATAGAAACAACTACAACATCTCATGGGAAATACCTGCGCACTTTGCCATCCTGCTTTCCCTTATATATTAACTCTAGCTAGCATATGAATTCATTCAAATTTTATTATTCAGTGTAATTCTTTGTGTATGATCATGTTAATGCTCTCAGATATGGTTACAATCAAGAATTGTTATCTGTGTTCAATCCTTTTGTTCGCCTCCCTGTCTGTATATTCAAGAAACTAAGTATGTGAAATGCAGGAAGCGAGCCCTAGATCGATCTATCAAAATATTGTGAAATGTGTCAGGGACCTCGATTTAAAGGTTGGAGGGTTAAGTCGATTATTTTATATATTTGAAGTGATTGTGTGTTAAGTACCAAGTGAATTGTGGTATTAAGGCATGTGTAATACGTTTGTGGAGTGCATGCGATGTGCAGATGGTCATGGTCTGCAAATAACTGTTAAATTTCATGAACTTACTGTTAAGTGAAAGACAAGAACCCTCAATAACTTTTTGGAATGTTTCCCTACTTGTCAACTCGGCGTTTTCATGTTCTTCCTTGTGAGATCTACCCATTATTTTTGGGTTGTGATGCAGTAGTTGAGTGATGTGTTTTGGGCAGAAAACAATTAGTCTATTATGGTGATGGTGCGATATAGTTGGGAATTAATACCCCCTCGGTTCTCGATCGTAGATCTTGTGGTAGAATCTTCATAATATTTGAAGGTTGACCCTAGCGGAGAAAAACAGTTTGGTTAACTCCCTTGAGCGATCGCTCATTTATGTGACAACTCTTTTCTACTCGACGCCTGCCTCTCACATTTTCTTGTTGAATCTTAGAGTCCATATGTACTTTAAGGGTTTAGTTGTCACCCTTGTCTCCTATGCCAAACTCCTGTTGAAGAAAAGGAAATAAAAGTTTTAAAATTTCTGCATTCCTTTTTTTTGGGTTGTTACATTTCCAATGCTAGCACATGTCCAATTTTTACATATTTTTTTAAAGCTAGAAACATGTTCAAGCATCTTTAAACACAAATATATGTTATTTACTAGGAAAAAAATAGTACTAGGAAACATACATGTAGGAAATTTGAGTCACTTGGTTGGGCTCCCTAGTGAACCTATGTTGGTATCTAGCAATTAGTACCACATTACATAAAATATGCTTAGAGATTTATCTTCCATGTACCTTTGGGTATATAGGAAGTCCCTTATTTTCGCCTATACCCATGCTTCCATAAACTCTTCGATTATCTTACATTGCTATAGTACGTGCTAAGAATATCACTTTGCGGGGAGATCACTCTTAGGAATCATATAATATGACTAAGGATATGGTCTATGTCATTAGTTAGTATTTTGAAAGATTATAGATGAATAAACTACCTAAACACTTGAATATTATGTTGGCAAGAAGGTTGAAGAAACCCTAAATTTTGAATATATGTCAAATTAAAAGTTCAATTTATAATCGAAGAAGGATGGAATGATGGATAACATCAACCATTTAGTACAAAAGGAGAAGGATGAGAAGGTATAAGAAGGTCACCATAAAATAATTGTTGAATTTGAACATCATCTTCAGAATATGAAGGAAAAATATGATCTTATTATCTCAAAAGTAGAAGCAATTGAAGGTCAATAATTATAATAGTTGGAGCATGTCATTGTACCAAAAAGGAGAGGGGGTGAAAAGGGCATCAAAATTTACGAAGCACCATTAATGGTGGAACCATATTGATACCTCTTTACAATGAAATATCGGAAAAAATACAATAAGTGTCAACATTACAAAGGATGAAGATGAAATAATCAATGGTTCATATAATGAGGCAAAAAGGGACCATTATTTAATGTGATGTTATCAAAGAACAAAAACTATAACAAATTGGAGAAGCTATAATAATGCACATGCAATCAAAGGAAAGGAAGCCATGAAGAATTGACAAAAAAAAATTAAATATAGATGGATGGATAATCAATAGTAGTAGCCAGAGAGAACAAATATAAATAACCATTACTATTATTAGGTTTCATCACATATAAAAGCCTTAGCTACAAACATTTGATGACGAATCCTTTTTATGGGGTGATATGTTATAACTCCATGGGATGTATATATGGGGTTGAATATATAGGTAATGTGGTTACATGAATATTTAATAGGGATAACCCTAATAGGGGACCCACAAGTACAATTGGGGATATTATATGGAGAGATAGGGAATATTATATAGAGAGATGTAGTTACAATCATTATAATTAAGGATTCTCTTAATGAATATAATGATTTTTCTCTCTCAGGATTTCACAGTGTGCTAGTTTATTCTCCATGATTTTCAGATTCATTGTGTTGAGGGGTGTATCGACGTTTCGGACCTATGATATGTAGTCCATCTTCATGATAGGTAAGAATATGGATTGCGTATCGTAGGTATGAAACATTGATAAACCCCTCCTTAACACAATGAATCCAGAAATAATGGAGAATAAATATAGGGATTTATTATTTAATTCATCTCTATTATAACTTTAGGATTTATGTTTCACTCTCATATTTGGTGTACACTGGTTTATACACTATTTTATTAAGCTATTTTATTTACAAAATCCGTAAAATGCTTCTTGAAAAACCTCCCACAAAATGCATTGTTCTCCCATGGTCTAGTACTTATATGTATATCTTGATATAAACCTTCCTTCCCATTGTTGGTCTTACTAGTGCAATGGCGTATGCATCCTCTAATGAACCAATCTACATCTTCCTGAATCTGGCACAAGACACATATCTACAAGTTATTATTTGTTTTCTCAAAACCAAAATGGCATCCAACATCAGAGTTATGGGCCTCTGTTATTAGTTTTTTTCTCTCACCTATATAGGTGTATAACACTTATATATCTTGTTGAGAAATGCATCTTGGAGATGATACTAAATCTTGCTGTCACTTTAATTGATTCTTCATGACTTTGGCCTTGTATCCATGAAATATCTTCATGAAATTGTAATCTTATGTTCTTTCCTCTTTGTATGAATCATGAGTGAAAGGATCCATGTGCACCAAATTAGCTAAAGATATGATCTTCAATGCACATAGAATCAATAGGATGTCTTCCTATGTGTTATATTTCCATTTTTATAAATGATTATGAGATGAAGTTTTGCAAACATCCCATCCATTTCTAGTGTCTTAATTGTTGAAGGTCAATATGAACCTACAAATATTACAAAGTCTAGTGACTAGTGTTATTGATGGCCTTTTTCAGTTTATATGGTTCTTCCACTTCATAAGATCATTCATTAGAGGATATAGCACATTGCTTACTTGTCTACATTAAGATAACTTCCACAATGTATCCACTTCCATCTATCCTCACTTGAAAGTGATTCTTAATATTATGAAATATGAGAATTGGTGCTTATCTTGCATTTTAGGTTTTCAAATTTCTTTTAATAATTTCCTTTCCCCATAAAACCCTCTCCACTTTATTTTAGGGCATTCCAAAACTATCCTAAATTCAATGAAATTGGTAGGAAATGTCCATTTAATGAAAGATTGTAAAGAAAATCACATTTCTTAAGTTGAAGGTTTTGATGTATATAATTTTATATACCCAATTGATTTGATGCTTAACTTGACTGGGGATAGTAAAATCATTGATATCTATTGAGATATGATTTTAAATCTATGAGGCATTAACCATAAAGATATGGTTTAACACATTATAAGTTGCAAAAAGATGGCATTTAGAGTAGAATATTTTTATTTCCTCTCATGGAAACCCCATATAAAACCTATGCGACATTAACCGTTTAAAATATATGGGACATTAGCCATTTAAAATCTATGGTTCACTGACCATTAGATCCCTCCGGACGTTACATTATGAATCAATCGACCTAGATGGAAAAGTTTAGTGTCGGGTCATAATAGTTTAGTCCTACCTATTAAGTTTATAGAGAGATTTAGGATTGATCGCCAATTTGGTGTGTAACTTGTAGTTGTTTGCCTTGCATTGGAAATGATATGCAACTATAAAACAAAAGTAGAACAGAACATGGAGTAGAATAGAACCTGCTCGAGCAGCAGATGCAGGGGTCTCACTGCAAAAGGGTGAGATGTCTGGTTGAGAAGCAAATGCAGGGGATGGGATTCCACAACGGAAGAATGAACAGGGAGAGGCAAGATGCCAATTTTAATTCACCAACCCACTACCTTGAACAAGTAATGAGGTTTGAAGTCCTGATAACATTTACGACAATGTGACAAGTGCATACCGAGGAAACTGACATGTCATACTTAGTTGGAGATTGGAATGCTTGGAGTTTGAAATGCCAAAAATAGGTACAAAAGTTGAGAGGTGTAATGATCAAAGCATAATTATTGGACAAAAATTAATTAGACTAAGGTATAGATTAATTACAGTTTGCATTCCCTTGTTGCTACAATTCAACAAACTTGCAACATCTACCGGCTTGGTATAGAGGTAGACCATCATAAAAGAGAAATCCAATTTTTTTAGATATAGAGAAAATACACCAGGAATTTGAGAGGATGGAGGATGTATTGAACTATGAAATGCAGATGGGTGCTAAAATAATCACTGACACAAAGTGCATTGAACTATACATTGTGTTTGGACATAATTCTCATGTAACAAGAGAAAAGATTGGCATTCTATGTGTTGACACTAAGGTTTGAGAATGACTAAATCCAAAACGTTTGCTAAAATGTCAAGAAAAGGAAGAAATTATCACAAAGGAGGTTGAAGAAAAGGTTGACAATTCAAAAACAATAGAAAAAAACCCACTTATGCAAAGTCCGAAAGCAAATTTGTGAAAATATTAAACCCCGATCAAGTTTTGGTGGCGGAGATGTCAAAAATCTCGATCAACGGCCGATATTGCTTCCCGCATCGCCAAAGTGATCGACGGCAAATAGATGTGGGCGGTAGCGGACTCAATACCGCCGAGACACATGTCCAAACCTCATCCTTCCGCATATGTAATATAGCGGTAAAGGAAACCACCATAGTGCCGGGCGGAGCCACCAAATATGGAAGCACGGTGGGGTCAGTACACGTGGCAGGATGGGACCTAATATGTGGTAGATAGAGCAAGCGTGGCGGGGTCATATCACATGGCGTATACTTTGTAGCAATCGGAGGGCCGATATAAACCTTAATCAAATCAACGGCCATTGTTTCATCCGCATCTAGGAAGGTGCACATTGGATATGAGGAAGAGCGGTCGCGGAGAATAAACCACTCGAACAGGTGTCAGCAGGTGGCTGATCTGCGCAGAGAATAAACCGGAAAAGAAAACAGCTTTTTGATCGCGGATACCACCAGATGGAATAAAGGGAGGCGAGATCTGACGGTCCAAAACAAAGTCTCGAGATCAATGGTCAGATATGAACCGCATTCATAAAGGTGCAGGGAAGTTAATTCAAAAGTCTTATATAAAACAAAAGGGGCTACACATAATGGCATTCTGCATGTATCACTATCCCGAAGAGCTCTGAAGACTGGTGGAGGTCTACGATTGCGACAGAAGGCGAAAGGCGGCTACATACAGGTAGGGTCGGGTTACCTGTCCTACATTTTTAAACAGAATTTTGTTTAAAGAAACGTTTAAATGGAGACTGTGCACGATATAGACGTTTTTAAATCAAAAGAAGCCCTAGAGGATAGAGTCGAAGATGTCTACGATACCCTAATTAGGTTTCCAATATCTGATATAAAAATTAGGTTGTGTGAATTGTTAAAGGAAGGGACAGACCCCCACAGAGTTCAACAGTCGTCTTTGATAGCCTTTTGCCCTGACCAAATCCCTTCTTTCCCAGAATTCGTATCATGGTGTGTCGAAAATTACTCCCGGGAAGAGAAAGTCGTTCTAAACAGCCAAAAAACCCGAGTCATTTGCGAAATAAAGTCAGCAGAGTTAATTAAATCCCTAGAAGTAGATTGTTCCCAAACCCTTGACCCTGAGGTTTTCTCTGAAGTCTCCATTATTGAAAATTATCATCATGTTTCTCAAAATGATAGGGAAATGTTTTTGTCATCGTGTCTCAAGCCAGAGACCAGCATTTCGGAGGTCCCATACCCTATAGATATCAATCTTTTTAATGAAAATACCCAGTTAGTTTTGACATTATTGGCCGTAGTTCTAGGTTTGGATATCGATTTGTATGTAACCGAGTTTCAATTGAGTTTATTGTACAAAATGAGTACAGTCCAGTCATGGATTGGTGAAAATCAAATCCCTAGACTTAATTTTGAAGCATTTTTAACAGAAAAGATTCATGACCAAATGGTCAATTTTCCCACTCTCAGACATTTCAGGTTTCAGGCCTTTTTGATGAAAATGATTATGACAGCCAGTCAAGATGAGTTGCAGTTCCCAGAAATCATTTTCACGACTTTACTAGAAAATAACATGTTCAATTACATCAATTACATGCTTTCAGAGATTTATAGAATGATTTTTGGAAAAAATCTGCCTAGAGTACTACCAGAAATGCAGGCATCCATGCAATTGAGTACAAAATATGCAACAGGAGATTGGTTTTTGTCGAAAGACAGTACAGTAATCAGATTATATGGGTTCAGACATAAACCCTATGTGTTACCATCTTTTCTTACTTTAAGGGTTTTTGCCTTGGAATTCTTAAGACAAAAGTTGATTGTGGAAGATAACAATTTTTTGGTTCACAGACAAGCTACAGACATTAAATACCCATTCACATTTGGTCCGTTCACAATAAAGAATAAGAATGTTGTAGTGTATATAGAGAAGTTGTTGAAGGATATGAATTTTGAGTCAGATACGGATATGGAGTATGACCCGTTAAACATCATATCAAAACGAAGAACGGATCATCGTATCAAGGCCCTGAACCATCAGATTGTTGAAGGAATGTCGGACAGAGCCAATTGGCTAGAATATAAAGAAGAAATCATTCTAGATGCATCTGACAAAGAAATAGCATTGATTGACACAACAACAGGGACAGAAAGCGAAATAGATAGTGCATTGGTTGGATCTAAAAGACCCATACAGGACATAATGATCATTGAAGATGAAGAAACAGAAAGAGGAAAAAGATTGAAAATGAATGAACCACAAGAGTTAACAACAATTTCAGAAGAGGCTAAAACAGTTGAAAAAGAAGTACCAGAGATTATAGTTAAAGAGTACAACATTGAAGAAACCCATGTAGAGGGTGATGTAAATAGACCCCAGAATATCATGGATGTGTTTGAGGAGCACAATCGAAATAAACAACAGTCCGCGAAACAAACCAGTCAATTGTTTTCGAAGGTTAGAAGTATATCTAATTCTGAGGTAAGCTTATTTACTAGCAGAAATATCAAGGAAAATTCCTTGAAATTTTCAGTTGTCACAAAAAATAAGATTTCAGAAATGAATATAGATTTGTCTAAAATAAATGCCCCGGATAAAATTTTATTGCATAGACAAACTGGAGAAGTCATATATTCAGACTATTTGGGAGCCATATTAAGAGTAGACAAGTTGAAAAGTTCAGTGGATAAATTGAATAATCAATTGAGATAGGAGAAGGCCGAGAATAAGTCTCGATAGCAATAGATTAAAAAATTGCAAGTAGATTTGATAAATAAAGAAGGAGATGCAGCAACCAAACTGCTCAAAGAGAAAGATGATATGATCCAGACGTTGAGACGAAAATTAAAAATTCCAGACACTGTACTCATCCAAGGAGCAGAATTGACAATATTGGAAAAAGAAAAAGAAGAATTATCTAATGAAGTCAATGATGTTACTGCTAAAATGTTAAAGCTTTATGATGAAAAAGATCGGTGGGAAAAAGAGAAAATCATTTTAGAAGAACAGTTGGTAGAAGTGAGGAAAAGATTAGCAGGAAGTGGTCAGCAACAAGTACAAACAGACACACAGGAAGATAAAACGGGAGTAGACGATATTTTACAGGCTATGTCCTAGGTAAGCTTAAGGGAAAATGAAATCAAAGAATTGAAGGTTGAAATACAGAAGCTGACAGAAGAGAATGAAATAAAAAATAAATAAATAAAAACCTTGCAAACAAAGAATCAGGAATTAAGTAATAATAATAAAGGATTAGCAGCTCATGTGACAGGGCAAGCTGCTATGCAAGGTTGTAAACACCTGGTGTGGGACCAAATTATAAAAGAAGTTGATAAACTAAGATCATATCTGGATTACATAAGAGTCAAAGAAAAGGTGGTCAAAGATACCTTCGAAAGTTGCAGAGCCGTCAGGGAAAGCTTAAATAAAAAGCCAAAAGACGTAGCCCAGAAAGCAATAACATTTTTAAACAGTGTAACTGAAGCAAACCTGATAGCCATGAATATAATGAATAGAATTTCAGTCATCAAATGGGCTAGAAGGATCTTGGGGAAATACTTGCATGTTGAGAATGTTGAAGCTAAAGCTGGAGAAATACGGGAAGAAGTAGTAAAGTTCAAAAAGCAATTTGAAAAATTAGTAAACAAAGGGTTCCCTGCTTTTTGGAATGAAAAAAATGAATTGATTCCTCCGAATGATTATAAGAGATTGTTGTTTGATATAAGGATGGATCACAGAAAGTTCCACCAGCTGGATCATATGCTTACAGGGAAAATTTTAATGGAGAAAATATCAGAGGATTTTGAAATTTTAAATATGCTAATCTCAACTTGTGGAAACCTTCTTCCTATTTCTTATGCAAGTCATGTTGAAATGCGAGTCTTGGTGAAGGAAATGACCAACTATGACTTAACCGCGGCCGACCAGTGGACTTATGTGGAAAAATATGGAAGGACAAGATATTCTGTCCATTCATAGAGGCTTTCAAAACTCTCGCCAAGTGGCGAAAAGATGATATTCAAAATTTTTGCCAAGTGGCAAAAAGGATACTTTTATTTTAAATTTGTAATATTATTTGGAGACAGTGATCTATTGCTCAAAGACAGTTATCTTTTAAGTTAAAATATTTTCAGTTATTAGTTAAAAGAAGCGGTAATGTTAAGCTTCTTCCAAATTTTGTATAAGAACAATGAGAGTCATTGTTGAAGGGGTTGGAAATTTTTTGAGAGACAGTGTATGTTTGGAGATCTATTTTTTGATAAATAAAAGCAGTACAGTGAAAATACCCATCTTTTGAGACCAGAGATTCATGTGTTGATCAGCTTTACAGTCCATTTTTTCTTTATCTTTATATGTGCATGTTCACTTCCTTTGTTATATCTTCCATTATGTTTTTCTTCTATATTTAAATGAATGTCTGAAATAATTCGAGATTCATACTGGTTATGCCTTGTTTTATATCATTTAAATATTCACTATTTTCTCCAAAGTTGACAATGGATTTATCCTAAGTTAGATGCCTGTTGTTGATGGAATGTCATTATTTCTTTCTGTACCACCTGAAAAAATCAAATTGACTGTTTTATGATTGCTATCTTGCCTCTGTGGAAATTTGTTTGGTATAAATCTCTTACTGGTATATTGTATATTTGAAACTTTGACTCCATGCCCAACGTTTCTTGTTTTCCTTTTCAACCAGAAAATCCTTTTGAGAAAATTTGAGAGAACTTTTATATTTTTCAGTCCTTGTATATGTATTGTGAGAGAGCCCTCTTTGGTGGAAAAATGGTTGATTTTTCCACCTAAAGCTTGGTTTGAAATAGGTTACCTTAGGTGTTATTCTTCTACAACCGGAATAAAATTTAAGTGCTAACACTATGTAATGGGAAGTTTTATTATGAGGTGAATGTGGAAGAAGACGTTGAATTTTTAAAGCTTGTCATTTATAAACACTTATTCTCCCATGTTGACATGTCCAAAAGTTATTCATCTAGCAAGTTAAATGATGGTCTCTATGGGATAGGCTATTATGAATCTTTAGGAAATGTGAACTTAAAGAGATTCTTATTATTTTTCTATTGGAAAGCTAGCGACTGCTAGCTTTCCTTGATCTGCTAGCTTTCCTTGATCTTTTGTCATGTGTTTATTTCAAAATAGAGCACATGGCACAAGCTCAAGGTATAAGCTAGCAACCACCAATCACCATGGACAAGATTTTTCTATTGGAAAGCTAGAGACTGCTAGCTTTCTTTCTAGCATAAGTATGTGTTATTATCCTAGAAGGAAATGCTTATGCTAGATGGAAAGCTAGCAGTCACTAGCTTTCCTTGATCTTGTGCCATGTGCTTATTTGAAAATAGAGTACATGATACAAGTTCAAAGTATAAGCTCGCAACCACAAATCACCAAGCCCAGGGTTTTTCTATTGGAAAGATAGCGACTGCTACCTTTCCTTCTAACATAAGCATGTGTGCCATGCTAAAAGGAAATGCATTTGCTAGAAGGAAAGGTAGCATTCATTAAAAATAGAGTACATGGCACAAGCTCAAGGTATAAGCTAACAACCACCAATCACCATGGACAGGGTTTTTGTATTGGAAAGCTAGCGACTGTTAGCTTCCCTTCTTGCATAAGCATGTGTGTTTATGATAGAAGGAAATTCTTATGCTACAAGGAAAGCTAGCAGTCGCTAGCTTTCTTTGATCTGTTGCCATGTTCTTATTTCAAAATAGAGCACATGGCACAAGCTCAAATTATAATCTAGCAACCACCAATCACCATGGACAGGATTTTTCTATTGGAAAGCTAGCGACTGCTAGCTTTCCTTCTGGCATAAGTATGTGTTATTATCCTAGAAGGAAATGCTTATGCTAGGAGGAAAGCTAGCAGTTGCTAGATTTCCTTGATCTTGTGCCATGTGTTTATTTCAAAATAGAGCAAATGGCGCAAGCTGAAGGTATAAGCTAGCAACCACCAATCACCATGGACAAGATTTTTCTATTGGAAAGCTAGCGACTACTAGCTTTCTTTCTACTCATAAGTATGTGTTATTATCCTAGAAGGAAATGCTTATGCTAGAAGGAAAGCTAGCAGTCGCTAGCTTTCCTTGATCTTGTGCTATGTGCTTATTTGAAAATAGAGTACATGATACAAGTTCAAAGTATGAGCTAGCAACCACCAATCACCATGCCCAGGGTTTTTCTATTGGAAAGCTAGCGACTGCTACCTTTCCTTCTAACATAAGCATGTGTGTCATGCTAAAAGGAAATGCATTTGCTAGAAGGAAAGGTAGCATTCGTTAAAAATAGAGTACATGGCACAAGCTCAAGGTATAAGCTAACAACCACCAATCGCCATGGACAGGGTTTTTGTATTGGAAAGCTAGCGACTGTTAGCTTTCCTTCTTGCATAAGCATGTGTGTTTATGATGGAAGGAAATTCTTATGCTACAAGGAAAGCTAGCAGTCACCAGCTTTCTTTGATCTGTTGCCATGTTCTTATTTCAAAATAGAGCACATGACACAAGCTCAAAGTATAATCTAGCAACCACCAATCACCATGGAAAAGATTTTTCTATTGGAAATCTAGCGACTGCTAGCTTTCCTTCTAGCATAAGTATGTGTTATTATCCTAGAAGGAAATGCTTATGCTAGGAGGAAAGCTAGCAGTCGCTAGCTTTCCTTGATCTTGTGCCATGTGTTTATTTCAAAATAGAGCACATGGCGCAAGCTGAAGGTATAAGCTAGCAACCACCAATCACCATGGACAGTGTTATCAATTGGAAAGCTAACGACTGCTAGCTTCCCTTCATGGCTAGAGTTTTTCTATTAGAAAGCTAGCAATTGTTAAGAATTATTCATAGTTTATTGAATGTTTTTTTGAGAAAATACTAAGTTTGTTATGTTTGGTGTACAGGTGCAAATGTTTGTTCAACATTTTCTATTGGAGACAAAGTAGATCTTTTACAACATGGAGTGAAGGTGGGTGAGGGCTCCATATTCAATACAGAGCTTGGGAATAAGGTTCATGGAAAGATTGTAAAGAAAGGATGCATAGTGGTTAGAATTGAGAAGGTGTTAAAAAATGATGCTCCTTTACTACATCCAACTGGATTTGAGGAAACACTAGGGGGTGCAATAGAATCTTATGAGATTTGGCCAGAAATAGATTTGAAGCCTCATTGTGAAGATGAACCCATAAATATTCCACAAGATAGGGCTGGAAGTATAATTTTCACAAAAGGGGACTATGTTGACCTCCTGGTTAATGGTCAAGTTATTGGGCTAGGAAAAGTTGAATCTACAGAAGTTCGAACTTATTATGGTGGAGGAAGGGTTGTTGCAGGTTATGTTATGGTTTTGATAATTGATGTCACTCAACCACATTTGATTGTGGAATATGTTGATGAAGGGGACACACATCCATGGAGGACTACAGATTTGAGGCACACCATAGGTAAATCAAATACCAAAGCATGTGTTAAGAATTATTCATAGTTTATTGAAAGTTTTTTGAGAAAATACTAAGTTTGTTATGTTTGGTGTACAGGTGCAAATGTTTGTTCAACATTTTCTATTGGAGACAAAGTAGATCTTTTACAATATGGACTGAAGGTAGGTGAGGGCTCCATATTCAATACAGATCTTGGGAATAAGGTTCATGGAAAGATTGTAAAGAAAGGATGCATAGTGGTTAGAATTGAGAAGGTGTTAAAAAATGATGCTCCTTTACCACATCCAACTGGATTTGAGGAAACACTAGGGGGTGCAATAGAATCTTATGATATTTGGCTAGAAATAGATTTGAAGCCTCATTGTGAATATCAACCCATAAATATTCCACAAGATAGGGCTGCAAGTATAATTTTCACAAAAGGGTTCTATGTTGACCTACTGGTTAATGGTCAAGTTATTGGGGTAGGAAAGGTTTAATCTACAGAAGTTGGAACTTATTATGGTGGAGGAAGGGTTGTTGCAGGTTATGTTATGGTTTTGATAATTGATGTCACTCAACCACATTTGATTGTGGAATATGTTGATGAAGGGGACACACATCCATGGAGGACTACAGATTTGAGGCACACCATAGGTAAATCAAATACCAAAGCATGTGTTAAGAATTATTCATAGTTTATTGAATGTTTTTTTGAGAAAATACTAAGTTTTGTTACGTTTGGTGTACAGGTGCAAATGTTTGTTCAACATTTTCGATTGGAGACAAAGTAGATCTTTTACAACATGGAGTGAAGGTTGGTGAGGGCTCCATATTCAATACAGAGCTTGGGAATAAGGTTCATGGAAAGATTGTAAAGAAAGGATGCATAGTGGTTAGAATTGAGAAGGTGTTAAAAAATTATGCTCCTTTACCACATCCAACTGGATTTGAGGAAACACTAAGGGGTGCAATAGAATCTTATGAGATTTGGCCAGAAATAGATTTGAAGCCTCGTTGTGAAGATCAACCCATAAATATTCTACAAGATAGGGCTGCAAGTATAATTTTCACAAAAGGGGACTATGTTGACCTCCTGGTTAATGGTCAAGTTATTGGGCTAGGAAAGGTTGAATCTACAGAAGTTCAAACTTATTATGGTGGAGGAAGGGTTCTTGCAGGTTATGTTATGGTTTTGATAATTGATGTCACTCAACCACATTTGATTGTGGAATATGTTGATGAAGGGGACACACATCCATGGAGGACTACAGATTTGAGGCACACCATAGGTAAATCAAATACCAAAGCATGTGTTAAAATTATTCATAGTTTATTGAATGTTTTTTGAGAAAATACTAAGTTTGTTATGTTTGGTGTATAGGTGCAAATGTTTGTTCAACATTTTCTATTGGAGACAAAGTAGATCTTTTACAACATGGAGTGAAGGTGGGTGAGGGCTCCATATTCAATACAGAGCTTGGGAATAAGGTTCATGGAAAGATTGTAAAGAAAGGATGCATAGTGGTTAGAATTGAGAAGGTGTTAAAAAATGATGCTCCTTTACCACATCCAACTGGATTTGAGGAAACACTAGGGGGTGCAATAGAATCTTATGAGATTTGGCCAGAAATAGATTTGAAGCCTCATTGTGAAGATCAACCCATAAATATTCCACAAGATAGGGCTGCAAGTATAATTTTCACAAAAGGGGACTATGTTGACCTCCTGGTTAATGGTCAAGTTATTGGGCTAGGAAAGGTTGAATCTACAGAAGTTGGAACTTATTATGGTGGAGGAAGGGTTGTTGCAGGTTATGTTATGGTTTTGATAATTGATGTCACTCAACCACATTTGATTGTGGAATATGTTGATGAAGGGGACACACATCCATGGAGGACTACAGATTTGAGGCACACCATAGGTAAATCAAATACCAAAGCATGTGTTAAGAATTATTCATAGTTTATTGAATGTTTTTTTGAGAAAATACTAAGTTTGTTATGTTTGGTGTACAGGTGCAAATGTTTGTTCAACATTTTCTATTGGAGACAAAGTAGATCTTTTACAACATGGAGTGAAGGTGGGTGAGGGCTCCATATTCAATACAGAGCTTGGGAATAAGGTTCACGGAAAGATTGTAAAGAAAGGATGCATAGTGGTTAGAATTGAGAAGGTGTTAAAAAATGATGCTCCTTTACCACATCCAACTGGATTTGAGGAAACACTAGGGGGTGCAATAGAATCTTATGAGATTTGGCCAGAAATAGATTTGAAGCCTCATTGTGAAGATCAACCCATAAATATTCCACAAGGTAGGGCTGCAAGTATAATTTTCACAAAAGGGGACTATGTTGACCTCCTGGTTAATGGTCAAGTTATTGGGCTAGGAAAGGTTGAATCTACAGAAGTTCGAACTTATTATGGTGGACGAAGGGTTGTTGCAAGTTATGTTATGGTTTTGATAGTTGATGTCACTCAACCACATTTGATTGTGGAATATGTTGATGAAGGGGACACACATCCATGGAGGACTACAGATTTGAGGCACACCATAGGTAAATCAAATACCAAAGCATGTGTTAAGAATTATTCATAGTTTATTGAACGTTTTTTTGAGAAAATACTAAGTTTGTTATGTTTGGTGTACAGGTGCAAATGTTTGTTCAACATTTTCTATTGGGGACAAAGTAGATCTTTTACAACATGGAGTGAAGGTGGGTGAGGGCTCCATATTCAATACAGAGCTTGGGAATAAGGTTCATGGAAAGATTGTAAAGAAAGGATGCATAGTGGTTAGAATTGAGAAGGTGTTAAAAAATGATGTTCCTTTACCACATCCAACTGGATTTGAGGAAACACTAGGGGGTGCAATAGAATCTTATGAGATTTGGCCAGAAATAGATTTGAAACCTCATTGTGAAGATCAACCCATAAATATCCCACAAGACAGGGCTGCATTCACATGTACAAGGGTTTCTCTTACACATGGTTGCATAGGAACAATTATGTGCATTGCCAAAGGAACGATAGTTTAATGTCCATGAGGATGACATGGTTGTGGGTGAAACACTAGGTGAAGATAACTTTGGTGTTTTTGTGGAAGAGATACATGGGTATTGTGAAAGATGCAAGATTGGGGATAAGTCTATACATGGATTGGTTAGATGGCCAATACATAAATTGGTGGACAACATAGGTGAGATGTTAAGGGTCAAGACAAAGTACAAAGAACCACCCATGGAAATGCTGATATGGGATGTTATAGAGGATACAAGTCCTTTATACCAATGGGATGGGGATCTTTATAATAAAAAAGATCAAGATGTGAATGTTCTTAATGCATCGAGGCCATATAAAAAGATTAAACGAGCTATGACAAGAGAAAAAGTTGCAAAACGTCAAACCAAGATAGATAAAGAGAGAGAAGTCCGACTTTTGGCTGCAGATGAATGTTGTAAACAAGATTGTCTTCAACATGTGGATAGGAATGCCATTGCAAATGCTAGAAGGGATATGGAATGCAAAGGCAAAAATGGTATCAGGGAATTTTTATTGAATTCACTTGTTTCAAACACTATCATGTCAATGAGCCATGGCCATGGCCTACCTCCTATTATTAGAAAAGTAAAGGACATGAGATTTGATGGTAATGTTATTTGTAAGAAAGCATGGTACAAGATACATAAGATTCCTCAAAGCACCTTCTATAGCTACCAACATAATTTTGAACAAGGACATATGGAATCCATTCATGGTAACACCAATACATGTAAAGCACGTGCACAAATTGTGGCGGCCATAGAAATACTGCATAAAATTGTAATGGACAATGCAGATTTTTCGCCAAACCAAACACGTCAAGTCGAAGCAGATGGAACTTCTTCTCCTCTAAGATTGTTGCCTTCGACTTACACACAAAGCTCTTTGTTAAAAGAGATCAATGTGGGTTTGGAAAAGCTCAATTGTCCATTAATATCACAACCAACAATGAGCAAGATTTGGAACACTCATTTTTGAGACGTGGCATTCTCAAAGAACACCAACTTTAGTAAATGTGGTGAATGTATTGTGTTGAAAGCACAAATGAAGTCAGCAACTACAAAAGAGTTGGAAGAAACGGCACGCGCTAGATTGAACAAACATAACAAGATCGTTATGTGCGGAAGACATTGCTACTATGCCCACAGAATCATGTCAGAGAGGTTTCCAAAGGAGTATTTGAGTATTATCCATGATAAAATGGATAAAACAAAGACTTCAATTCCAAGGCTACGCGTCAAATCAAAATCTATTGTAGGAATAGACTTGGGTTTGTCATTGACAGGTATGCTAACACATGGGCATAAGACAAGAGGTTTTGGTCATTTATCCCTACCATTTGTACATATGGGATCACAATTTACCATTACATCACTTGCTAAGTACTTTAGGGACCTTGAAGACCCACATCTTGATATGTATGGTGATCTTCTTTATGAGAGTGGAAGTTCAAGAAACCCACTTTCAAATGCATTACTTGACACCTCTATTTACTCAAAATGTAGAGTGTACAAGGATGAATTTTTATCTCATGGAAGATTAGAAAATCAAGATATCGATTTTAAACCTCTTCCTCCACATTTATTGTTACAATTGGATAATGCAGCAAGTGATAATAAAAATTGTTATCTTTTCATGTTTCTATCACTTCTCACTGCACTTGGTGTCTTCATCACTATTGAGGTTGGGTTCTTGCTCGTGGGACACACCCATGAAGACATAGACGGGACCTATGGGAGAATGTCTGCCAGCTTGAAAAGTAAAGATATATATTCTCTACCTGAGATGATGGATACATATCGCAAAATTGAAGAAAAAAGAGTGTTTCCACCTAAACTGATTGATAAGGTGTATGACTTCAAAAGCTTCCTTAATGGATACATCAAGGAAGGAAAAAATGCACTAGTTGGACATATTAATGTTCAGTACTTCCAATTTCTTGTACTCAATGATGTTCCGGTATTAAGGTATAAAGAATCCATAAGAGATGTTGAGTGGTCAGAACCAGTTGAGTTATGGAATACAGACGATGAAGGTTGATCTAAACTGCCCATAGGGAAGCCATCTTTCTTACATACCAAAGAGAATGAAATCTATTTAAAAGAACTAAAAGAAGGAATAACATCATACATAAAAATGTGGAAAGACACAATGGGTGGTGAGGATTTGCCAATTGTTACACCAGAATGGAAAAATAAGGTAGAGTATTGGGAAAGAGTTCTTGATACTTTATATGAAGATTACAATGATCATGATTCATCTTCTGAGGATTTCTGGCCCAAGACAAGGCAAACTCCAGATGTTGGTCATAATGCGCTTCATGTAATCTCAAATATTATGGATGGGGATTTTGATACTATGACAGGTGAACCCGTGTATGTTGGACCCAAGTGCAATAAGCCAAAGACAACATTCAACCCTATTAATGATGTTGAGAAAGGAAAGATGTTGCTAGTTAGATCAGGAAACGAGGAAGAAGGGGAGATGATTTGGATGGCAAAAGCCACCTCAAATATATTTCAAGATGATGAAAGTGATACTCTTCATGTTAAAGTTGATTGGTGGAAGCTCGGTTCAGGGAAATACAATGGAAAATTATTAGAAGAATATTGGGTACCAAATCCTGATGACATAGAGCTTGGATCTATTCCAATTGATACCATAGTTTGGGAATGGATGGCTAAGAAAGAACATTGCAAGAAGGCCAAGATAAATAAACATGGTGTACAAGCTGTCCTTGACCTACTTGAATGAATAACATGAGATTAGGTGGAGATGATTCATGGATGTAATTTTGTTCTTTGGAGGACCAATTAATACATGAAGAAACATTTTTCAATTTTTCTTGTATATTGAATATTCTCTTCAAATTTATTTGAGGAGTTTTATATTATTTGGTACAAATATGAAAATTTTGTTTAAATTGCAATGTATTCATGTGACGATACTTCATGCAAATTACATGACACCATGAAATATTAAACTTTCAATGATTTGTTTATATTAACATAACTTCTCCCATAACTTGGATAATCAAGTCCAATAATCCACTTAAAATCAATATCTTCTAGTTTTGGCCTATTAAAACTATATTGGAGTTACTTACCATTGTTTTCAATGTAATACGTTCAAACACCAAACAATATCTAATATGGAAATTACAAATTCCAATGCTTTGTCTAGATCGACATAACTTCTCACTCCATCAAACTTGGATAATCAAGTTCAATAATACATTTAAAAGCATCATCTTCTAGATACGATCTATTAAAATGATAAATGTTTGGAGTTAATTAGCATTGTTTTCAATGTAATACGTTCAAACACCAAACAATATCTAACATGGAAATTACAAATTCCAATGCTTTGTCTAGATCGACATAACTTCTCACTCCATCAAACTTGGATAATCAAGTTCAATAATACATTTAAAAGCATCATCTTCTAGATACAATCTATTAAAATGATAATGTTGGGCTAGCTAATTCGTATTCTTTTCAATATAATACATTCAAACACTTCATGAATATATATTATAATAAAATAAATTAAACTGTACTACTTTGTTTCTATTCCAATTCATAACAAAATTGTTTATTTTGATCATTAAAAAACACGCCTAGACTTATAAAATATTTTCTTTTGACATCTGTAAAATGTTTCCAATAAAAATTACCAATAAAAGTTCATAATAATTTGATTTTGATTGTTAAATGACACACAAATACTTATAAAATATTTTGATTGTTAAATGCACTACCAATAAAAATTCATAATAATTTGATTTTGATTGTTAAATGACACACAGATACTTATAAAAAAAATTGATTGTTAAATGCACTTTTAATAAGTTTAGTGGGTTTTCACTTTTGTATTTGTAAGAAACAAAAATGTACTTCAATGTTTCTATTCTAATTCATTGATTTCAAATGTACCACACTTCTCGATCCATCAAACTTGGTTAATGGAGTCTAGTAAAGCTCTTACAAGCAACATATTATAGAATGTCTATAAAAACTTTATTATGGGAATAGCTAATTAATGTTTTTTAATGTAATATGTTCAAACATTTCAAAAATAAATACTGGACACTTGCAATAACTAGAATGGGTTTTCCCTCTTTCTTCATGTATTTGAAAAAAAACCAATTGTACTATAAAATTTATATTCTAATTAATAATTTTTTTTTACCTTAATTGATATACTTAGACTTTATCCAATACAATATTTTCTCTTGTTGGCTCTAAAATAGTGCCAACCACATATCGTAATATATAGTATTGAATAATGAATATTTCTTTAAATGTTAGATGATTATATTTATATTATAAAAAGGAATGTAGGCTTAACCAATCAACATAATCCAAAGTAATAATTGATAGTTAACAATGTCCAAAACATGTAGAAAGTTGTGGGCTCATAATAATCCCATAAAATGAAGGGAAAAAGTGAAGTGCCTAAGTACCTATTGTGCTATATACTTGAAAAAAATGTCCTAAGGAATACAATAGACAATACATATAAAGGGAAGAAAATAAAATAGAGTATGACCTAATTTTCCATGTTGTTGCTCGTAGATATGTTATTGATTATTTTTCTAGTCAATATTCTAAAGATTATTAGGGGTAGTGTCATCATCCACAAGTACAATATTACAATGACTATAGGAGCTAATACGTCTTTAGAGGTTTCACCTAATTCCTAGACATTTCCAGTTCTCGTTGTCTCTTGAAGTTGAGCAAAACCCCCCATGTTCTAGCCACCCATTATCAAGATTGAGAATTACTAAGTTATTATGCCAATACATAAATTTGTTATAGTAACAAACACAGTGACTGTTATGTCATTAAATAGCTTTCTAGGTCACTTTTAAATGGCGACAATCTCTTACTAATATGGTAATTCAACACATGCACAATATATGCTTTATCAAATTATAAATAAAATGGTTAATACTTTCAACATACAAATAATGCCATTAGATAAATTAATAGGTAAGAAATATTAATACAAATTACAAATTATAATAATAAAATAATGTAAAGAATCTAAGTTTAAGCATAGGAAGATATGCTTCAAATTAATATAAATTTGATTTTATATAGCTTATAATGATAATATTGTAAAAAAAATGGTGAATATATAGATTGAAATGAGTGAATTAAGTAATTTTTAGGTTTTTCATTTTTTGAAAACTCAATCTTGTTGAAGTTCTAAATTCTAGATCCGTACTCGACAATACATATAAAGGGAAGAAAATAAAATAGAGTATGACCTAGTTTTCCATGTTGTTGCTTGTGTATATGTTACTAATTGTTTTTCTAGTCAATATTCTAAATATGATTAGGGGTAGTGTCCTCATCCACAGGTTCAATATTACAGTGACTATATGAGCTAATAATTTTTCATGGTATTAGAGGTTTCAACCAATTCCTAGGGATTTCCAGTTCTTGTTGTTTTTTGAAGTTGAGAAAAAATCCCCATGTTCTAGCCACCCATTATCAAGATTGGGAATTAATAAGTTGCTATGCCAATACATAAATTTGTTACAGTAACAAACACATTGACTGCTATATCATTAAATAACTTTGTAGGTCACTCTAAAATGGAGACAATCTCTTACTAATATGGTAATTCAACACATGCACAATATATGCTTTATAAAATTATAAACAAAATGGTTAATAATTTCAACATACAAATAATGCCATTAGATAACTTAATAGGTAAGAAATTTCTTGCAACATCTATTGTTCATGAGATGAGGTAAACCTTGATCAACTCAAATATTATTACAAATTAAAAAATTATAATAATAAAATAATGTAAGGAATCTAAGTTTAATATTAGGAAGATATGCTTCAACTTATATAAATTTGATTGTATATAGCTTATATTGATAATATTATAAAAAAATGGTGAATATAAAGATTGAAATGAGTGAATTAAGTAATTTTTTGGTTTTTCATTTTTTGAAAACTCAATCTTGTTGAAGTTCTAAATTCTAGATCCCTTGTATAATTCCAAATTTAATGAAATATGTGTTAAACCAAAAACTTACGACGACTTTTACGACTTAATTACTCTCCCCCTTGTGGTTCACCATGCCCTTTTTCACTCTTGGTTGCATTGTGGGAGAATAGTTTAGGCTCTAATTAGTGTCATGATGCAGATAGATAAAAAAATAAATAATTAAAATTGTTTACCTAAGATGGAGACATGACATATTTCCACCTTTTATTGTCAAAGAAATGTAGAGAAGTATAGATATACTTGATATGTCCAAACACTTCTGCAACCGAGTCGTGGGCTTCTACTCTTCACATTGACCTGAGAATTCTTCCAGCGTAACAGGAGTTAAAGCATTTCTTCTAGGTCCCTCTCTCATGGCCCCCCCTTGTATTTATGGGACAAGGTGGGCAATTGAATTCAAGAGGTGGTTGAATTGGGAGGTTGAGGAAGTTGCAGAACCAACTTCAACTAATCCCAGTTCGTAATCTTAATATATTTTTTCATTTCATCTTAAGATGTGCATAGGTTTCATACATCTAGACTAGAGCACAATAAGCAACGTTTTCACTTTACAACTAGTGTTTGGAACATTTGAAGGATGTGCACTTGTTGTATTCAAGGAGAGTAGCATTTAGAATGTTGGATCACTGTGGAAATAGTAGCGCACATGTCATGAAAAATGTAGAAAAAATAAGTTTTTCAGCTGGAGAGTGTAGTTTTAGCAATAACTCATCCATTTCAACCTAGCTCTTCCATCCATAGTGTGATTTTGTGTGATCAACAGAGCAATGTGATCAAGGACGGAGAAGTGCAGATTTGACCTATAACACCTATGGTTCAGACTTCCATTAGGGTATATCCCTTGAAGACATATCAGTCTCCTTTGGGCACAGAACTGGGCGTAGAAGTATCTGGGTCTCCTCCAAGCAAACCAACACAAGGTCTCTTCTGGTGTGTGGTCTCGATCTCCTTCAGCCATAGAAGTGCTATGTGGGTCTCCACTAGTTCAAAATTCCATCACGATATATCCCTTGAACTTTGTATGTTGTAATAACATAATATGACAAGGTAAGTGTTAAAATTTCATCCCTGATGCATCTCTTTTATATTTTTTTTTATATTCATCCCTCTTTTGGAAACCATAACTAACTTGTTATGGTCCATTTCACTTACATTTCACTTACACTAGCTCATATTTTATTACTTCATCTCTTATTGGATTCCATAGGTCCTATTACCCATTATAACATATGGATTATGAAGGTCCAATATTATTCCCAAGGAAAGTTTATTTTCGGGCTTTCCTATCTCCCTAATGTTGAGGGATAGGATTAACATAAGGGAACCTTAACAAGTGCTTTCCCTTCTCTAAGGGACCCTTTATAGTTTGTTGCTTCCCCTCCATTACCTCAAAGAGGGATTTATTCTGTGCTAGAGAGATGTCTAATTTTCCACCTATTCTAGTGTGAGGCCCTTCCTTCTTCACTACATATCTACCTAGGCCAGTTCTCTGCCACTAGATTCAATTTGCTCAGATCTCTCCTTTCTAGACCCAAGGTAGTATCTAAGGGTATCATGGGAAATCAGTCCATTGTTTCATTTGTATTGTTGAATATGCCATATACAGAGGCCATTAATAATAATAATGCTTTAATCCACCTAACATGTTCTCGATAGGTAATCATTGTCCTTCAATTGAGTTATATTGAGTACCATTACAACATTTTTTGCATCATGGATGGGTCTTAAGTTCTTAGCCATGTCTAGGAGAGAAATCATGGTAATTAGACACAATATGAATATTCTTGTGCTAATGGGAACTTATCAATGCCTTCAACTATAACACATGCCCTCTAAAAGGAATATTTTCCATATGAGTAACAAAGGTTCACCATTAGGATTTTTTTTGTAGTAGGGTTGGGTCTAATAAGGTATTGACCACAATTAGGCCCAGGAATAAGGCCCTCAATCCATAAACAAATATTATAGGTATTGTGGGATGTAAAAGACTTCTCAAGCAACCATAAAAGTCTATATAAGGTATTGCTTTTTTTTAGTGGGGTATGGATACCATTATGAGGTTTTTCAGACAAGAGATGGCTCTTGGTCCTTTGGCCCAAAATGAAGCTTTTATTTCCCTATTCCCTAAAATAGGCCTCAACCACTACATAGATCTAGATCATTAGCTTCTTAGTTGGATATGGGCATCATTAAGAGATTTTTAATACTGACATGAGTCTTGGAGACTTGACCATGATTAGAGGTGGAAAACAAGGATCGTGAGATCTAAATTAATATTCTAAGGATCATAATCCATTAATGGCATCTTGAATCACCACACACACTTGTTAAATGGAATATTTGCTTCTTGAAAGAGATATGAGAAAAAATGGACATTTTTAGGCATAAGGAATTGGTCTCGATACAATGACACTATAGTTTCTACGCGAACACACATCACTTAAGCAATGTCGTAGAAATTTACATTTTTAGGGAAAAAAATGGCTCGGTTGGAGGTTCATGATTTAGTGGTTAAGGGTAAGGTTGTAGGTGTTAGGGGTTAATGACAAAGTTGACTAGTTTTTAATTCCCATTGATGATGGTTTATTAACATAATTCAAATTCATTCCATTACAAAGTTGGGTATTATTTATTGCATCCAAACATTATTTAGGTGCAAAACTGATTTCATTAAATAAATAATCTATTTTTGGAACATCACATCCCCTTATCAATATCATTATCAACTACATACAAAAGTTACAAGTTGTCAATGTTTTCATAAGAAGCGGGTTGGTTGTTGTAGTATGGTGGTGAACTTAACACAGTAGAATCATTTGAAGCATTACTATTATAGTTTCAATGGATATCCTTACCATTTTTTCATATTTAAATTGACAATTTCATGATTTAGTGGGGCTTTCTTCTATTTTCAACCCTCACAGCCCTAACCCTAATCCTTAAAACATTAACCCCTAAACACTATAGGGATATGTCCATGGCTATTTGTATAAATGATAATTGGTTTGAGGTTACGGGTTATAATTTAAAGGTGTTATAAGTATTAGGATTTATAGCAAATAGTTGGTATATAGAGAATAGGGTTAGTACGATTTTTTTGGATTATACAAGTTATTCAAGTTAGAGTTTATAGATTCTATGGCTATACATGTTATAAAGGTGCCATGGAAAAAAGTGTTATATGGGTCAACTTTTATAAGGGTTTGGGATGAGGTGTTGTGGAGGTTAGGATGTATAGAGATTA